>JANZLF010000006.1:33839199-33866482 GCA_026546835.1 Erythroxylum foetidum | reverse complement strand
GCCGCTCATGACTTGCTTAGATTAAGTGTTAATCTAAGTGGCCAACATAACCGGGAACCTAATGGGTCACACGCATAAGAGTGACTCGGAAATCTGTAAAATAGTTTTGGATAGTGATCCAATATTTGGAGAGCAATAGGATTAAATGGATCCCGATGAGATTGGGATATGTCCCGATGAGATCGCGACATCGACATTGCTGAAAAGGGTCTCCGCTGATTTTTTGGTACCAGGGCCCGGCAGGCCGGTAGGACCGACCCCAGTGTGACTGGACTACCTCAGCATTTATTTATATATATATATTATTAATTAATTAAGTAATTAATTAATTAATATATATATATATATACATATGTATACGTGGATGAAGGAGGGGAGGAGAAGATGACTCATCCTTTAACATTTAATGTCTTTAAATGTTAAAGACAAAATTGACTAAAAGACAAATATGTTAAAGGATGGTGATGTGCGTGGATTACAAGTGTCCATGGGAAGCCAAAAGCTATAAAAAAAGACTAAAAATTGAAGATGAGATGTTCGTTGGTTTTTGTTGAGTTGAAGAGAAAGGGTTTCTCTCTCAAGTTTCATCATCTCTCAAGCTTCCATCTTCTTCAAGTTTTCCTCCTCTTCATCGTTGGATACAAGCTCTCCAAAGAACAAAGGTAAGATCTAGCAGTCTTTAATTTTTTCTAGCTATTCCCAGGTTAAAGGGTTTGCCCCGGTTAGGTTCTCCGATCTCTGCGTGGATACCGTTAGAGACGGTCTCCTTTAGTTGTTAGGTTTGAGTTTGTTATATATACACATGGATCCTGGCTTTCGGGAAGGTCCCGGAATAAAATTTTTTTTTTCCGCACCGTGGGCATGTGATGCCCACACCGGGATTTTCCTACAGATTATCCATACACAAAACCCAAATCGATTAAAACAGAACAACACAATCAATTTCTAATGAGAGAAAGAAACAACAAAATAATTAAAATAATACTTAACCCGGGTTGTTGGCATTGATTTTACCTCCGAACCGGCATCAAAACGTCTAGCTCTTCATAGATATTTTCCAAAAAAGTGCCTCAACTCTCATAAAATCCCTAGGAAAAAATCCTTTTAAATTGTTCTTTACTGGCGCAAGCTTTTTACTGTTGTTCACTGTGCATCGATTTGACAAATAAACCTTGAGGTTTATCTGTGTTCAGCGCCAGCCTCCACGTTGCCTACTCTTCACCGTGCCCTCTTAACTTGCGCTGCTGTCGCGTGTTGTGCCTCTGCTTCTTTTTTTTATCCCTCGCACTGTTGATCGATAAGACAATTAAACTTGCTAAAACCCTTCTTGCTCGTTAATTCTCCAGCGTTTTTATAAAAATGCTGCGCAGCAGCGTACGCTGCTGCGTGACTTCATGCAGCCAAGTGATGTTGCCCTCGGCTGATGTGTCGTCATTCCTCTAGAGCTGGAGTTCTTGCTTGTGCCTGCGTAACGGTGCGTTTCACGCAGCGTTAACGCATGCATGAAACGCATGCGTGGCTGCGTGAAACACAACCATTGTTCTTTTTTTAATTACTTGCATTAAACTTTTTCTTCTTCTTTGTCTTCCAATTTTCATCTTTTAATTTTCTTTGTCCAGTCCATGAAAGCAAGCGAGAATTGCTCTTCAGAAAATAATCCAAATTTCGTGCTTTTAACTCACTTTAATTTCTTTGTTTCCGAATTGTACCTAAAATAAAATATGAATTAAAGTGAGTATCTTAAACATTTTTACATCGATAATCGCTAAGTGAAAATAATTAAAAATGTTAACAATTAAGCACATATCATCACCTGATAGATATTCTTCCATATATAACCCTCAACATCAATCTTCTCTTTGAATTTGGATGTCATGTTTCTTGAGCATGGTCCAGATGAAATCAACCAAATATTAAAATAATTAATTTTATACCATTTTTAAATTTAAACCCATAACTTAATTACAAAAAATATGATGATTTATGTATTTTCACCTATAGATTGTTGACAATTGTGATGTCAGTTCTTCCATCAACTTCCTCAGCTCCAGGATAGAGATCGGCTCCTTCATTCGCATCATTTGCCCTTGATATCTCTGTCAGCATAGGGGTGATGGATGATGTAGTAGTAGGTACAGAAGGTGATGCTTCATCTGCAAGTGTAGTAGTAGTTGGAGGTACAACATCTGATTTGGTTGCAGCTGCATAATATGATGCTTTACTTGGACATCGACTAGTTCCAAATCGTGGTCTGAACCTTGATCGCATTATATCATGTTTTCTCTTTGGTGACATATTTCAACTTGAAATTCATATACCATCTTTTGAATTAATATTTTCTATTTTCATCTTGATGTGTTTATGCTACTCTTACGATAGCTCTATCAAATTTGCGACGGTAGTAATATTCGTTGCTAAATGTGAAGGGAAATCATCTCGGAATAATTTTCGATGAACTTTAGCGACGGTATAAAATGCCCGTCGGTAAAGAAGTCAAAAATTGTACAAGGTATTTTAAACAATATTAATTATGATAATTACGAAAATCTTCAAAAAAGTGACCATATATATTCATTCTATAAAACTATTGACAATCCTCGGCAACAAAATTCCAATCCTTTTTGCCCATCTCCATTCAAAATTTCCAGTAATCGAATGTCGTGATAATGAAACTGAAATCACATCTAGTGCCATAGTCACAACTTGTTGTGTTGTGGTTGAAGTGTTAAGTTCATCAGAATCTCCCTACAACTTAACTGCTTCTATATGGTTGAACAACCTACACATACAGGATGGCTCCTACGTCTAGAGGCTTATGATGCGAAGTGCAGATGGAAATTGTTTCATGACATATGCCTTGCTTGTCATTAGATTAAGTCAAGCTTCAACATACAAAAACTTTTGGTCAATGAACACATCAAAAGAAGAAGATATAGGTGTGTCCAAGTGTTCTAAGTAGTCTCTGAAACTTGTCACTCTTCAAGTGTAAGAGTAAAATTATATGGCCAAATAATGGATACCATTCTTTTCGATTTTAATTTGATTGTTGTACAGATAATGCTAGTTAGGCCGAAGTAAAAGAAACTAAAACGTTAGTATTTCGTATTCAGAGACCCAAGAACCAAACTACATATAAGCAAATTGCAAAAGTCCAAACACATAAATATTGTCCAAGTACCTATCTCCATTGACATGTTTACTAACAGAGTTACTCATGTGATACGGAGGAGAGACACAGTAACAATACTTTCTCCCAAGTAGTCAAGCCAAAATTATAACTCATACAGAGCCATACTATAGGTGGGCCTGTACCATGACTCTTCATAAAGAACAATTTAATCAACTCCGGAATAAAAGCCACAACTAATATGAGATTCACAATTTTTACTAAACATAAATCAATCTGAGAGTAAACATGAATAGTTTGTTGCAATCATTTTCCTTGATGAATTTTACAGCTAAAGGGTTACCTAATTTCTGAATCCAAATAATGTAATCTTGAAGCCAACACATAACATTTAATGGCACCCAAATGTAAAAGCCTAAAATGGTATATGGAAAGATAAATCAAGTTCAGCCTATTCCTCAATTGTACAAATTGAATTAGGGAGTTTATGCAAAATAATTGGCAAACAATTATAAAGGCAGGACTTAATTTCTTATGCATAAACCTACTTTTGTCTATCTTTCAAGTTAACCAGAGATCTAAGCACGCCATGGCTAACTTTATCAACAACGACAATTTTTTCAAAAATTGAAAAGGACTTCTCCTTACACAGCTTTGAAGCTTTTTAGGCCTTACAGTCATGTTGCTCTTTATCTCTAAGTAGACTTTCATACTAAACTGTCGTAGATGTCTCATATATAATTATGCATTTTATACTATAATCATATTATAATATAATCTAAGCATATCATATACTATAATCTAAGCATAATGCACTACAAAAATATCAATGCAAGTTATATCATATTTCAAGTAAAAGAACTGAAATTATAAAATTCATACTAAAAAAGAATTGAAAATAAAGAACTAAAATCATTTTTTCAAAAAACAAATATTTCATCAAACACCTTACATACATTAGAAATTCATCCAAACATCACAACCAAAATCACTTTTTATCCCTTCTATCACTAATATTTATACCTTAAAGTTATTTTCCAATCACAAAATACACAAATAAACGAAAGTAATCAAATACCCACATTAACTTTCATCCAATATATGAAAAAACATATAGTAGTGATTGCAAAAATACCTCCATCGAAGAACACGATGACAATGACCGAAGAAGACAACGCCGACGAGTAGAAGAGGAGTCCACGACGAGTAGAAGAAAATTGCATGAGAGGAGACACAACAGGAATAAGATAACACATGTCAAACAACGTCGTTTTCTTTTACTTTAAAATGCCAAAGTCGAAGCAGACGACGACATTTATCTTGAAAATTTACTGACAAAAAATTCCGCCGATAAACTCAAAACTTTTTTATTCCGCCAATAATTCTCACATTTTTTACCGAAGGACATTTTATATCATTGCTAAAGTCCGTCGCAAATTTTGATAGGATGATTTTCATCTATATTTGGCAATGGATATTAGTACCGTCACTGAAAGAAAATTTCCTTGTCAATTTTACCGACATAAATGAATTTTTCATTGGTAATTTGCAATAGTTTCTTTTATGTTGGTAATTTTTTATCGCTAATTCCTGTTTTTATTGTAGTGTGTGGTTGAGCTTAGTCACGAGTCAAGTCCTATGAGCAACCTAATTATAATTTATAAAAGTGAAATAGAAACTTAAATATGACGAAAATAAGATAAAAGGCTTAATATTCTTCACAATTCCACGAACAAATCTTCACAAGATTATAGTGGATTCGTCCAGTTAAATTTATGTTTTATATTACATATAAAAATAGATATATTTTTCTTATTAAATAAATTATTAGGACAAGTAAAGGTCATGGAACTTTACACTACACGTCCTGAATCAAATGATATGATTTTAAAATTTTTTTAACTTAAGGAGTAATATTAAGACAATTGTTAAAAATTTAGATGGCATCATGCTAATAATTTGGTTGGAAATTAGTTAAGCTTTCTCTCAAATTTAAATTATAAGTTCTTGCCTATGAAACACAAGCAATTTGTTCATTAGAGGTTGATTTAAGTGATAAAGATAAACTCTCAATAACTTTAGGTCTTAGGCAGTTTCAAAAAAATATTACTATTAAAATAAATAAGTGAAGAAATTGCATCAATTTAGTTAGACATTATCCGACATTTGTTCTGATCCTTATCCAATGTGAAGCTAAAGCAGTCAATAACAAAAAATCATTTCCCAAGTCATCATCCACATTGACATTGCAAGTACCTTGTTGATCGTCACTTCACTCCCCAAGAGCAACCAATTGAGATCCAACAAATGGTTATTTATTGACTTGTTGTAACATAAACTTCAAGTAGGCAATGGAGCCTCCATGACCTCCATAGTTAGCATCCAACCGAATTTGTTTGGTTCATTAATTTCCTTGAGAGAATCAGACCTTTCACTATCAGTCCCGATCACTGTCATGTCCGACCAGTAATCACCTTAACCAGACGTAAAATTTATTAAAATGTTCTTTTGTCTACCCATATAATTGTCAATCTCTTTAAGGCAGTCTTTTCCCATCATTTTCCTTACCTGTCACTACCCCATTGGTCCCATAGATTTCGTATCCAACCCCTCTATGTCTACTACCATACGGATGGGACCACCATAACACATCCATGTCACGATCAATAAGCGTCAGCGATACGCACCACCCAGGAATATGATCGGGACATGGCAAGTCAAACGTTAATGTCAGCCCACTTGGGATGCTGATCGTTTCGTGTTGGGATGTGGAACTTGAAGATCTGACGGCGGAGGATTCATGTGAAATTCATCTTTGATTCGGCACGGGGACGTTAAATTCTGGGAAATCAAACGTTCGCAAGGATTTCTGGGTGCATGTGTTGTGTCCCTAAGCGTATGTGATTATTCTGTGGCTCCGACTTCCGAGGATAGTTCGACAGGTTGATCTTAAGGAATAACTTTGTGCCAGAACCCGTTCTTACCTATGCCAGATCACATGAACTCTTCTGTCAGTGTGTTAGATATTTTTTTCAATTAAATTTTATTTATATATTTATGTATCGTATTACCCATAATCTTTTGTTCTACTTTGTTGGTTCTTCATTCTGCATCTGATGACAAAAGTAATGTAAACAAATAGGAGAGAAACTTCCTATCTATGTGCCTATGGCAGTGATTGAAACTGCCTGTTAATAGGAGAAAAGAAATAAGCAAATATATCATACTTATCCATGGAAAGGAGAGAAACTTCCTCTCCCAGAACACTCTCTCTAGCTTGAACACGCCTGAGAAGAAATATCTCAAACATCCAGAGCTCCCATCTTGCAGATCGGGCAGGCATTCTTCTCCACAAGCCACTGCTTAATACAATCAAAGTGAAAGAGATGACCACAATCTAACTTCGATACGTTTTGCCCATCAGCAAACTGCTCCTGAAAATGAAAGCAAAAAAAAAAAAAAAGAGGAACAGATGGAGGAATTTGTTTGATGCTAAAACAAATACATGCTTCACATGAAAGACAAATATTTGCATATGGAGAGCTAACCTGAATCAAATCTAAGTATTGGTAGTTATCTATGTAGCACGGACACGGCAAAATGGAGTCGTGTCTGCGTGTCGGACACGTGTCCGTGTCGGATACTCACTGACACACGGTGGATACAACTCGGACACATCTAGAGACCGCTCGGACATTGCTTAATGAAAAATATGCTCCATAGAATATATGCTCCACGTTTTTTGAGAGGGGCTTATAAAGTATCAAATATGTATAAACTATCAAGATGTTGGAAGTCTTAAAACACATCAATAAATATATATTATATTATGAATTCTGAATTTTTTTTCTTAATTCTAAATTTTATAATATATATATATATGCAATGTCCGTGTCAACCAAATTTTAGAAATTAGTGTGTCCTCGTGTCCTTATTGGTATCGTGTCGTGTGTCCGTATCCGTATCCGTGTCCGTGTTAGCACATGATTGATGTTGGGTAAGACTCCACCATGAGCGTTATCACACCAGCAAGTAGCTTCCCATTCCCAAGTTCCTCTCGTTCCTCACAGACAAAAGCACATGCCTTGGGATTATCCTGTTCATCTTTGTTATCCCTTGCTGTATTTCCAGCCAACTCCAAAACCTATTAAGTAAAGAACAATATCATATTTCCGATCCATTATTTTTCAAGATTGAGCAACAAACTCAAAACTGTTGGTTTATGCCAAATATCGTAAACAAATGGTAAGATTTTAACGTCTCTGAGGAAATTTAGTAAGTAATATGGATCATTTGAAAATAGTCTCTCTACTAGTTAGGGATAAATTGCATATTAGTAGACTTTCCTAAATTTCGCACTTCAATAAAATTTATACTGAATATTTTTGTTGTTATTGTCGTAGTCTTACATGCCATAACTATTCTTTTTCGACGCAGGTATTGAAAGATTATCTTCTAGAATCATTCAGTTTTAACTTTTAAATTTTTCTATCAAAATTTTATTGTCATGGTTATTCTCTAATCTAAAGTCAAACGGAGTTTTGGTTAATCATATTCACTCTGGAAGGCGATTTTTGTAAAATGCTTACAGGCTACTTAGTTTTAATGAAACGAACTGTGCTTTTGAATCATTGTTGGAAGTGCAAGAGTTGCTTTCTGAAAGAAGAAAACTAGTCAAAAGAGTGCCGAATGGAAGCCTCTTCATAAAGTCGAATGATAATCAATGATGTAAGAGTAGGAGTGGGTAGACTAAGAAGGTCTAATGGAGATTTTTATAGAGGAGATTGGTTTGCATTTCCATAGAGAACCAATGTTATTATTATTATTATTATTTTGGCTTTTGTGCTTCAAGATATTGAGAACACTAAAGCACCTACTTGTACAGAGTCTTTAATGATTAATCAAATTTTTAAAGATAAAATCAAGATAAAGATAAAAGATATATTTTAGGAGTTCCAAAAAGAGAGAAAACAGATACTTTGCTTCAAAAGAATTACAATTTCCACCGTTACAACTTCTCCCTTCATGAAACAACCACCTACCTTGGCTCCTTCAAGAGTACTAGACATACCGTTTTTATGTGATCAACCAACAGGTACATAACAGGGATACCTACCTTCGTAAGGTTCAATCTATAGAACGATGCCATCTATCTTTTCTGGCAGGAAGTGTTCTGTGATGACTGATATGTTAATCAGGCGAAAACAGGACTTAGACCGGAAGATTGTTGCAAACTGGCAGCATAATCTCTTGCCCACAAGTCGTAATGAACAATTTCCTCCAGAGACGGTGAGGTTACCAATTCTGCCCGGTGCTTGTTGCATGTTAGCTCCACAACCTTGAATATATCTAGATAGCTAATCCTGAAAAGGAGCAGCAATTATTTGTTATTATGATTTATCCAGCTTTTCGGACAAAATTATGAAGCCTGAAAATATTTTACAATGCTAAGAATTACACTGCCTCACAAGCAAAGCCTGATTGCTTGTTCATGTTTAGGAGCTATATCAGTATGCTAAGTGTGCATATTTGCTATAAAGATAAAGCATACGTACTTCTCATTGATGAACAGCTCCACAGCTTTCTCGTTAGCAGCACTGAGGACTCCAGTCATAGTACCCCCAGCCCGTCCAGCAGCATAGGCAAGATCCATAGAAGGGTATTTTACATTGTCAGGAGCTTTAAATGTTAGTGAACCCAGCCTGCACCATACATTTAATATCAGCCCTTCAAAAATAATCCATATTACGTCTTTTTACATTCTTGTAAATATAAAACATCATGCATATCAGGCAATGTAAGTTTTTATCACTCCTGAGAGTGTCAGTTATCAATATCATTTGGAAGTCCTTGAAAAAGCATACATTTCTAGTGTAAATGTAGGGAAAAAAAAAAGTTAAAAACACTTCTATCAGTTGGGAATGGAGCAACAATACGAACTTGGAAACTTTCAAGAAATCATACATGATCAAAACAGATGATTAGGAATAGTTTGATGAAAAGAGACAATTTTCCTCGTAACTTTATAAGATCAAACTTGAGGAATGTCACCAAGAATAAGAGCACTCTCAAGACTTTGATAATTACAACCAGTCTCGAGTTAGTCTAATTTCATCTATTTGTAATGTTCTCAACGGCTTTCCTAGTTTAAAACGGTAATGGACATTAGCATGTTCAAAGTGAAAACCTTCTGAAGGTTCCCAAAAGTAACTAGAAATTTGGGTAACTAAAAGAATTATATGGCACTTTTCTGTCAGAAACAAGCAAACTATTTAAAGCCATTGTTTAAAAAAGGAAACCCGCTCCTTACTTGCAAAGATCAAGACGAGGCCAAGTTACTTCGGAGCAATAAATTCTGTCTGGCCATGACATTGTGTAAAGGATTGGCAAGCGCATATCAGGCCACCCCAACTGTGCAAGAACAGATGAATCCTGACAAGTAAAACATAGTTGGAATTGGAATGAATTCCAGGATAGTCACTTTCAAGTCTATAATTTCAACTTCAAAAAGCTAGAAAGCCCAACAGAAAGGTTGACAGCATCCAGCAAGTCAGAATCACGAGTCAAACCTGTGTTTCAACCATTGAATGTATTATAGACTGTGGATGAATTACTATCTCAATGTTATCATACTCAGCTCCAAACAAATAATGAGCTTCAATGACTTCTAAACCCTGTTGCAAACCAATTAAATTGCACCTGTTAGTAACTGTAAGGCATTGAAAGTTATTCACATGCAAGTTCTTTCATCCCATATGGATAAGACTGCAATATAAACATACCTTATTGAAAAGAGTAGCAGAGTCAACAGTGATCTTTTTCCCCATATTCCAATTCGGATGCTTCAATGCATCTGCTACTTTAACTTCTTTCAATTTTTCAACAGGCAAATCCCTGCTTTCACAGAAATGTCCAAAGAGTTAAATCCAGCTTCTTTGCAATAAAACAGCTGTTGACATGACTTCAAAATATCGCACACCCAGAATCAGCGATGAAAATATTTTACTGACAGATCTGTTTTCTTCTTTTGTAGTTATGTTACAAAATAATAAACAGTATATAACTGAACTAGAAAAAATAATGGTCAATAAAATTTTATGCAACTTCGTTTTTGTCTCAATTTAAGTTTGCTGTGCATTTTAGAATGAGGAAAAGTAAGTCTAGATTAAGGTTTTGAGCCAAGCAGCACAACAATTAAATGACAATCCATAGCTCCAATTTCCTCCTCTATCATAAAGAAATCTCTATTTTCAGGACAAAAACCTTTGTTCCCTCAGCAGAGATCATCTTACAAACTTAAATTATGATTTCAAACCTGAAAGCTCCACCAGAAGCAGTTAAAATAATTCGCCGTAGGGCACCTTCTGGCAGGCCTTGAATACACTACAGAAAACAAAAGGCTTTATGATATAACTTTTGGGAGTAAAATTGACCAAACTGAGACTTGTCAAAGATCAGATATGATAATAATGAGTAAAACCCAAAATAAAAGGTAGAAGCAGCCAAAATAGACACAGATGTGAGCACAGGCCCACCTGTGCCATACTTTCCCTAGGTGGACAAACAGAGCCAGGATACTTTAAGTTAAACCATTCTTCACAAATTTGTACCTGAAATATGGCAGAATGTTCTGAATCAGCTGGAAGAATTTTTACGTTGTGCTTGTGAGCAAGAGGAAGGACAAAAGGACCTCCAGCTATTAATGTCTCTTTATTTGCCAAGGCTATGTCTTTTCCTGCTTCTATTGCTGCGACTGTTGGCTGAAAAAAGATGTAGAATGGAACTTACGTGGATGTTTGAAAGCATTCATACTTCACTTTTGACTGTAACTGAATCCAAGGATATCATAATATACTATCCCTCTCACTTGATGGTATCCAACAAAGCTAAAATGTGATGAGGATCCTATAGTAGAAGAGGAAATGTAAAAAGATGATTAAAAGAATATCTTTACTTACCTTTAAGCCTGCACAACCAACTATGCCTGTGACTACACTGGCAGCATCTGGATGGCGGGCAACCTAAAAATAAATTGCACAAAATTAAAGTTTGAAAAGATTCATTAAATATCAGGAAATTAGTTGGTAGTCTACCTCAATAATTCCTTGCTCCCCAGGAATAATCTCAGGCTTTTCTTCAAGATCACCCAAAGCTTCTTTGAGTTCATCAACTAATGACTCATTCCTAACGGCAACAAGCTGAGGTTTGAAAGTCTTGACCTGCATGATGCAAAACCTATGTTATTGAGCAACTGAGACTTGAGCTTAATTTGGTTTTACCCAGATTCCACCAGCACTCTTACTCTGACCACATAGCACTTTGAGTTTAATAGTCAAATAAAGATAGGATTACAGATACAGCAGCTTTTATTTAGTTATGGAACCGGCTGATTACCTGATCAGCAAGAAGAGTCACATTTGAACCAGCTGCAAGGGCCACGACTCTGAATTTATCTGGATTCTCAGCCACTATGTCCAAGGTCTGCGTAATAGATATATTTCTTTTTAAGATTAAGCATTGATCCCATGTAACAGTGGTAGGAAATGGATGAGCACTGACGATCTTGTGTTTCTATTATGATGACCTTAAGGGCCATTTGATTTCATGAATTGAATAACTTATCCATGTTTTCAAGCATGCTCTTTGACCCACACTTCCCTCCTGCCTCGTTAAAAATTCTTTTCAAAGAGCATATTTTGAACGTATAACAAGGTTGATACTCCTGCCATCTGCTTTATGCATGGTTCTATGTAACAAACATTTTTTAAAGATCCGATCATGCGTGTCTTGTACTCGATATGGGAGGCCAACCTGAGTTCCAATAGAACCAGTGGATCCAACGATTGAAAGAGGTTTCTGACCATCCCAAGTCTTGCGACCGGGTTCTGGAAGAGCGCTCCCTGGCCATGCTGGAGGAGGAGGCTGAGCTAAACACTGCACCACTTTCGCAAATGTTGTTCCACTTTCCTTCCTCTTCACGCTGAACCTACCTGTGATTATCCACAGATTACAACTCCCAAAAGTTCTCAACTTATCCTACAATGATAATGCATGCTTACTGGAACGATTTAACCGTGTCTCATCACAACATGGAAGGCAACTTTCATCGGAAACAGCAATCCTTAACAATCCCAATAGAAAGTAAAGAATTTCAAGGTGAGATAGCAAATTTCAATGGCTATAAACAATTCAATCATGAAAAGTTCCAAACGTTATCTTTTTCTCGCTCCAATTCCTTTAAAAGCCGCTTTTTTCACACAAAAGAAACAAAAGGGTAGTCGTCAGAAATCAGTCTCCCGAACGAAAAGGGGAAAGTAAGCAACTAACGTACAGTCTACGAACCTTTCTCCGTCTCAATTAAAGTTCCCTTCCTATATCCCCCACCAAACCAAACAGAAAT
The DNA here is from genome assembly GCA_026546835.1 of Erythroxylum foetidum. Taxonomy (NCBI): domain Eukaryota; kingdom Viridiplantae; phylum Streptophyta; class Magnoliopsida; order Malpighiales; family Erythroxylaceae; genus Erythroxylum; species Erythroxylum foetidum. The sequence goes on along the minus strand of JANZLF010000006.1, from coordinate 33,853,955 downwards.
ACCAAGAAAACTCAAGGTGAAAAGAGAAAAAAACCTGGAAGCTTGAGGAGTTTGTAGTTGGGCTTGGTAGAATCCAAGAAAGAGATGGATTTGAGTTCAGGCGGAGACAACAAGCTAAGTGCCATATCTAACCAAAATTTGCAGGGACAAGGGTAAGCGCTAAAGATTCACGTTGGGTTGCTATGTGTGGCCTCGGAGCCTGTCTGACGGAAGCGCGGACATAGCTAAGTGAGCAAGCACTTGGCATTATATAGGACAATAACATAGAATGGCAGGCATGCCTAAATTATGGGAAAGCAAGGAAAGAAAACGAAAATTTGTGGCCTTGGGATTGGTGGGGTTTGCCTTAAAGTAATGATAATATTAATAATACACGTAACGAGTGTAAACTGTAAAGTGCAGGGGAAGGGAAAGGGAATAGAGATTCTGGACCTCAAACTGTACGGGAATGGTATTAATCAGCTCATTTTGTTGGACTTCCCTGGTTGTTGTCAACTGTCAACACTTCCAAGTTTAATTAGTACTTGGACTGAAATTTAGTAGAAAGTTTTTTTTTTTTTGAAGAAACTCCTTAGGCAGGTCAAGCGGGTACACCTTTTTAAGGGTTTAATTGACACACCACTTCATAGGCAGGTTAAGCGGGCGCACCTCATCATTAAGAGCCCAACTAGTTCTCCATCTACAGGTAAAACTTCGGCTGCCCCAAGCTCTTACAAGAGGGACTAACATGGAATCGAACCTGAGACCTAATCAAAGTTAAGCCTCACTCTCAACCATCGAGTCACACCCCTTGAAGGCAGTAGAAAGTTAATATGCAGGTTTCAGGATATTTCCCATAGTTTTTGAAAAACAATTACCCTTTTTTTGAAATAATCTTTTTATTAATTAGAAGTAAGTCTGTTTAGTAACCAGTTGTTCTCATGATTCTATATATTCAAAGAAGCCATAATAAGTTGATGCAATAGTAAACAAAATTACACTCTAAACATTATTAAAAAAATGACTTCAATTATTTAATGTTTATAAGAAAATTGCTTCTTCTCCCATTCTAACAATAATTAAAAACAAGAATACTTATAGCAACATGAATTATTTAATGTTGTAGGATCTTTTATTGTTTGACGAAAGTTGTATAGATGGATGCCATCTTGAAGGGTTTAGGGATGGTTTTGTTTATCCTTTTGAGCAAGTTCTTGGGTTTATTCCTATCACGCTTGATGCTTGGCCGGTTTTTAGTACAAGGGTATCTTTAGATTTTTGATACCCACCATCCAGATTTTATATTTACCTCATTATTTCCAGTAATCCAAACACATCATTGTCTGCTAACGATATTGTTGTGAATGTAGACCTAAAGAAGGAGAAAAAGAAAGGCAAAACTTTACCATCAAAGAGAAATTATGAATTTGGGTTTTGTAAATTACATTCAACATCTGGAACCATAGCCAATCAGCCTTGTTTTCTGTGGGTATTCCTTCAGTTGGTTTCTTGGTCAAGAACGCTGGAATCAATCATTAAAGATGGCAACTCGAAGGATGTCATGACCATGGAAAGATATGTTAACCAGTTCGCTGAACAGGGATGGTCCAGAGAAATAAAGGGACAAAACAAGTGTGTTTCATATGCAAATGATGTCACATGTGTTCCTAGATTGTCAAAAGTCATTGTCTAAATACAGCAAGTGAGTGCTATCTTTGAATTCAACAGCCGTGGCTGAGGTATTATGAAGATTTGAAGATCCTTTTTCTTGCTCAAGTTGGACTGGTATGTTAAACAAATAGTATATCCTGAGGAAAAATGGGCATAGGCGACCATATTTCTATTGGGAAAATTTACCAGTCCAAAAAGGGGAGCTGAGGAGTGCCTTGGATTTAATTAACTACTTGTCTGGGGACTTGAACTCGTCTAAAAAGTCTTATATTACTTGTAGTCATAACTATAGTATTCATATTTCGTACCCACCAAGAGTCTTCAATGGTGGCTGGATAAATTGGCTGCTCATCCATGTATCTTAATATATTACGTTATATTAAGTAAAGTTTGATAAGTGTGGAGTGTGATTATAGAATTCCCATCAAATGGACATTGACCGTCTGCCCCAGATTATGCAAATTCAGTAGAGCAGAAATCGTGAGAAGACTTTAGGACCAACGGTCAATTTTAATTTCAACAAAATTATAGTTTAATTAAGAGATTGCATTGGTTGCACGACATCGATTTGTTTTGTTTATAAGAGTTAAACAATTGAACTTAAACAGCCTAAGCTAAGACTCAATTAAACAAAGACATTTAAAAAAATAGAAGCCTAAGTTAATGTCCATATCTGATTCCACCAATTGTCAAACCTAAAACAGCACCACTATTAAGAGTCCTAACGTGGGTTAAAAAAGTGATTACCCTAGTTAATTAAGATGTAGAAATTAATTATCCTCCAATAAGTACTGGAGTTGATGGAAATGGATGTCATCCCCTTATAGCAAATGAGCCATTATAAAAAGAAAAAAGTCAACTCACACGCAATAATTTAAAGCCGTGGGAAGATAAGGCAGTTGAACATTTGTATGCTTTCCATCCCTCGAATGTTATGGTGACATCTACAATTCCAGGACATGAAGTATGGGCATAGGATATTATAAAATAGCGGCAGTGCAGATATTAGTTTAGGTTACCAAGTAAGACAAGAAGCTACATAAGCAACATGTAAGTAGAGCTCTAAATGTGCTGTAAAGCACAATAGCGACTAAAACAGAAGCCAAGTTTCATTTAGGCATTACCAGAAATGAGTGAATAGACAGTGCAATCTCAGATGGCCTTTATAAAGTTGAATATATTATGGCACTTCATAATCTCCACCTTTTATTCTCTCATCATGTAGAGCTCCATCAAAAGCTGTCCTAATACTATGTCTGGAACAGGATAGTGGATTAAATTGATTGTTCTATGCTGAACCAAATATTGAAATATCGATTCTTATAACTCAACATAGGCACCTGCTTGTAACAGTGAGCTAATCATGCAGAAGGAAATCCACTACCTCTTCAGCTATGCTCTTGCAATTCCTCTATTTCACTTTTCACACTCGATCCACCACCATTAACCCCCACCGGACCTCCTGATTCAGATATCTTTGTTATCCTCTGCAACTCATCTATTGCATCTGTTGGCTGGGATGCAGTTTGATCTTCTGCCAATTGTTCTCGCCTGACTGATGGTTTTGGCCGTCGGATGGCTTCAGCAGCTTCAGCTATTGCAACAGGAGGTGGCTGGGGAGGGACCCATGTGCGCTGAATTGGTTGTGCCCTGGTCTGTCCATAAGGTGAACTTTTAAATTTATCTTCATTGTCTATCTCTGTGATTCTAGGACTCTTCTTCTGCCACCATGGTACAGTGCTCTCACCATCCAATTGATAGGTCACTCCATTGTCTTGTACCTTGTAATTCAAGTTTTCCCCTCCTCCTTGAGACTCAACCACTTGGCTTGAGATAGTTTGTGGTTGACCTACCTCCCAAGGCTATTCAAGATGAGAAAATTTGATATTCAGTGTGTGAAAGCGAAAACTAAACTCAGGTTGACCTTTTTACTCACACACATCTCAAATAAATCAAACATCACCGATGGTTCAAAATGCTTGCATCTACATGTATATTTGTATATATATCACAAAGAATTAACATGGTATCACGGAATCTAATTGCATGCTTTCACAAATATGTATATTGTCCAGTGTCAATTTTATATTACGAGCGACCAGTAAAGGTGATAGAACTTAAAACTAGAAGTGTCAAAATTATAAAAAAAGGACACCTGCATCTAGATGGGTCTAACTAAAGCTCTTGAATGAACAAAGGAACTAAATCCCTTATGTAGAAAAATAACTTCAAGTAGATCTCAGTACTCTATAAAATCAACTGGACAATCAAAAGAGAAAAATAAATGGCACGAAATACAGCAAAATCTTAAAGCACACCTTAGTTCTGGGGGCTACACGTGGAATTGATATTTGCTGGTTTGGATTTGGAGGTGAGTCATTAATCTCCTGCATAAAAATCCATGATAATAATCAGCATTTGATGCAACAGAATATCCAATCTCAGCATAAGAACTTGATTCAATATACTCTGATGTTTGAAGGCCTCTCTCCCCGCTGGACCATGGCCATAATCTGCAATTCAGTAATGAAATGAGCAAGCAGTATAGTAGAGTCCAACTTTATGGCCATAAATCTGAATAGGAAGAACCATGTGATACTACTAAAGAAATTTACACCATCAGTTGATCACCGTCTGGATGCTAGAGTCCAATTAAACTAATATCCCCACGCAACCACATATCCATTATTAGAGTTGCATAAATATTTACCTCCATGTATGACTTTGGGTGTGGTGCAGCGGAAGGTTCTGCAGCTGCAGGTGGGGAGGAAGATCTCACTGCCAATTAAAATTCAAAGAGCTTTTAACACCAACAACGAAAGGAAGAAAAGAAGAACCAGAATCACAACTAATAGAAGAAAACCTGAGCGCAAGTCAACTTCTGTCTTGCCATTCCCATAAACTTGCTGGAAGGTAAAAGAACATTAAAGTTGGATATTTGAGAACTTCCCAAAGATCTATTGCTTGCATCTCAAGAAACATCATATGTCAGCAATTCATGTTCAAATTACCTTAGTATTTGCGGTTGAGGTTCTATAATCATCTTCACGGACATGAAAGGCACTTCGATGGTTTTCACCAAGTCCTGAGACATAATAAGAACATATTGACAATGTACTTGCATCTATGCATAAAATTTAAAAAGCCTGTCAAGATCTATTATCCAAAAAACTTTCAGTAACCAAAAACATGAGATTTTGCAAGTGAAGCTAAAGGACCTTCTTGAGTGCTTCCAATTCATGTGGGGATTCTGTTAAGTTTGCAAACAACTTATCCATGCATAAGTTGTAATAGACAAACAAATTACAAAATTCATGCATGAACACTGAAAATCAATCAAATCAACCAGACATTGCAATTGTAGAGAGAACAAAAAGAGATTTTTCTACAACTCTTGCACATAAACAATCTTTATTTGATTTCTACTCGATATTCTACTCAACTGGCAGAAAATAATATATTAGGTAGTTCCTACAGACCTACGTATTAATCAACAGATGACATGCCTAAGAAGTCTAAACATAAGGATATCTCCAGCCTGCTAAAGCTAAGGTGCCCGAGCCTAAGCTGCTCTAGGGAAAAACTGAAAGTGCAGATAAGTTAAGACACTTTCTAGCACTCAATTAAGTAGTTAGGGTGTATAAAGCTTGCTGTTAAATAAGCACAGCACAGCACAGCACAGCGTCGGAAAGAATTGACATTATAGTGAAGGCATACTAAAGACAACTATCCAATAATTCGAGTCCATTAAAGACAATGTATTCTTGAAAATTTTGGCCTAACAGATTCAACAATTAATAAAAGGCACCGCAGTCATCAAAGCATGTAAAGCTGCTCAATTAAGAATGAAACAATGAACAAAACTTTGTAGTCCACATTGCACTTCCCTAAAGCAAAACCCCACATACGGTCTCATCTAATAGGTTTATCCATAGGAAGGACAAAATGAACCTCAAGTGTACATATGGTGCACCTGCTAGCTTGATAAGAAATACAAAATTCATTACCTTCCAATTTGCGTATTGCAGTAGTCATTGACTTCATTTCCTGCACTTGCATGTCCAAGTGATTCATAAATTCCTGAAAGTATCTCTTCTCTGAAATCAGAAGATATAAAAAAATCAGCAATTCTAAATCCAGTTACCAATAACAAATTATTTTGCAATCACATAAGAGACCTACAGCTTATGATCATGGTATAATGAAAAAATATCTGTTCATTCACCTTGATTTTTTGAATCCAGCAATTCCTGACTTGCTTTTGCAACATCAGCAGCAGCAGCTGCAGCTGACTTTGCAGCAGCAGCTGCTTCTTCTGCTAAACTGGGCTTTGCAATAGATTTCTTGACAACATCATCCTCTTCTTCCAACACAACCTTACGTATCCAAGACTTCAACCTTGGTACAATAGTATTCTGAAAAAAGAGACGTATGATCTTTTCTGTCCTATGCTTCGGGTGTCAAGTCATAATATTAGGAAGATGCACCCAAGAAAATCAATGAAACCAAATATATATAAATATATGTGGCACATATAAATTGACAGTCACAGAGTGGATATTAGTACCTGGATTTTAGGAAGGGATCTAGAGATTTCTTTAATTTTTTAGAGAGTAGTTTTATTGTAGGGCAAAACCAAAAAAACAAAGAAATTAATGTAGAAAAAAATATATTTTCCATTCAAGCCATTTAGATCCGTCCTTGCCTTGATTAACACGGCTGTTCCAGCACCAGAGACTGCCAGTAATCCCACAGCAAAAACAGCATGATACCAGTGAAATCTGGACCTTGGCAAAATCCCCACAGAAGAAGCGGCACCAGCAGTAGCAGCCGAGGTGGGTTGCACTGTTTGTACTGCAGCTGGTACCTGAACGCTTGGTGTTGACTGGACCATCCCCTCTGAGTGTAGATTATAAAATTGTCAGTGATGGATAGATGAGCTCAACTCAAGCCAACAAATGTTCTGTAAAAAAATAGAGTACATAGTTTCCGTTTAAGACTATCATTAACTACCATGACTTCTGCTGGTTGCTGGTGCACTTGAAGGTGGATCCTGTCATTAATAGAAACATTGGAGAGAAACAAGCAGATTATGTATATACAAATTGACAATCCTTTGTCATCTTCATAAATAAGGAGAGGGCATTAAACAAGAATAACAGCATAAACAACAAGAAGCATACTGGCACACGTCGAAATGCTTCATTTATCTCCTCCTTAGTAAGGCCTTTCTTCTCAAGAAAAGACCGTCTGTGGACGATAGGAGAGCCCCTAACTTTAGGGTGCGAAAGAAATTTTATAGCATTTTGAATTTGATCCTCCCGCAATGGTTCCGAATTAACAAAGACAGATGCAGGATTTGGTTTTGCAGGCTCGGGCTTAGCATCTTGATGACTCCCCTCCACCGGTTGCACGACCTCATCAGCTGAAAGTTAGGAAAAAAAAAAAAGACAAAATTTCCAAAATTATAAGAGGCCTTTGTCTTAGAAAGAACCCGAAAGAGTCAAACCTGTGGCTATCATACTACCTAAGTCAATCCACCAGTTCATAGACATTTCAAGTTCCGATTTGATTCAAACATAAACATTTTCATGTCCTCTTTACGATATCACAGAAAATCTTCGTCCTACTCAAGTAAAAAAAAAATCTCTGAAAAAGTTTTTAGTTTGCTCATTCTCATTCGAAAATTTATTAAGAAACGGAAACAGACAAGACTGTAACAGGATAAAGTTATACTGAACAGAGAATAACACCACACAATCAAAGAAAACAATAGAGAGCAGCAAAACTGAACCTGGGTTTTGGGGTTTATCATCGTCGGAACTAGGAGGAGGCGAAGTCGGAGTTGCCATACCAAATCTCCGTTGACTGAATTCCAGAACCAAAAAGTACACACCAAAAATTAAAAGAAAAGAAGAATACCCAACTAAAACGGAAATAGAAAGACGAGAGGATGGAATAAGGCAAAGAAAATACCAAAATGGGAAATAAAGCTGGTGGTGAAAAGACACAGGACGATGACTAAATGAAGATGATGTAAGAAGGAACAGGTTGCGACTTGGGTGCGTCGGAACTATTTTCGCACTTCGAAGTGTTTTTCTTAGAAACAAGGAATCATAATTACAGTAATAATCTCCGGAGCCTTATCCGTACTGAGTTGTTTACATTATGGGCCTTTGAATTTCCATTTCTTTATTCTTTCCCAACAAGAGATCATTATGGGCTCAAATGTGCAAACCTCACTTAGGTTGTCTGTTTTATTTAAATAACTATTTTGGGTTCAGATAAAAATAAGAATAATAATGAATAAAAGAAATTAGAATAAGAATATTAATTATTTTTATTTTGTTTATAAATATTGCAAATAAGATTAAACAAATTAATAGTTAGGTCATTATTTGATATTAAATGTTAAGGATAGTAATAAAAAATTGTGTATATTTAATTAGTATATGATATATTTTATAAACAAACAATTAAAATATTTTAGATTTTATAAATAGTTAATCAAAATGTATATAATATGAAGGAATAAAAAGAAAAAGAGTACAATCAGAAGAAATGTCGGAAGTTAACTAGATAGTTAAGATGCTGAAGGGAAAAGCATGGGTGAAAGAAATGGACGTAACACTGAAGATGTAAATGAAAGTTATGGATTGTGCTTGTCAGGCGTTTTGACATTTGCAACGTTTCTGATTCTATCTTTATAGTCACTTATATAAACAAGTAATGAGTACTATGTGCACTTCTAATTATAATTACTATTCACAATTTTAACTATAATTGAAAATAATAATTAAAAATGATAATAAAATTTCAAAAATTTAAGATTCTTATATATGTTACAGAAATAGAAGGATATTGAAAGAGAAGAGAAATTTGAAATTACATATCTTATTAATATAAGATGCCAAAATTACATATCTTTTTGATTTTGCATACTCTTAAGTTGACATGTGAAAGATTCGTGCTATGCACTTAGCGAAGATATGGGTATGCTTCAGAATTTGTATTACAATACTCCAAACTAATTTTTTCATTCGCTGCAAGTTTTCATATGTCAACATGTTTAATCCTTTCATAGAATGATGAATTTTTTGTCATTGCAATTATGGCCTTATTGTCATGAAAATATGAGTTATGCCTTGTTTTTCATTAAGATCAATAAAAATACTCTATACCTATATGACTTGAGAAATTGTAGCAATATATTATGATTTAATGGAAGATAAAGCAACAATTGCTTGCTTCTTAGAATCCCAAGTAATAGCCCCAACTTGTGCTAAAAAGATTGCCTGAAACACTTCTTCTATTAGCTAATGATGTTGCCTGATGACTATCTATAAAGCTAACAAAATAAAATTTTGAAACTTTAGAAAATCAAACTCTATAATCAAATGTTCCACCAACATAGTGCAAGACCCTTTTGCTCCTCCAAATGATGTTTTGATATAACAAATATAAACTTAGAAATTGTATCTATATAGAATGGAATATGTGGATTGGTGTTTGGTCAAATAATCAAGCCTCCAAACTAGACCTTCAAAATGCTTCTCAGTTTCCTTCTTTGTATCTTTAACCTCCAACTTTTTATTCACATTTATGGTTGTTGATACCACTTTACAATTAACCATAGTAAACCTCTTTAAGAGGCCTGGTGTATATTTCTTTTGTGAGATAAAAATGTTGTATTCACATTACTTTACTTTAAGGAAATATTATCAAGCAAAAATGAGCTTATATAAATCATGTCATCAATATAAAGGTAAACAAAAAGAAAATCATATTCTCCTTGCTTTTTCAAGTAAATTCTAGGCTCATTGACACCTTTTGTAAATTCATGTTGTTGAAAATAAAAGTCTATCTTGTTCTACTAAGTTCGAGGGCTTACTTTAACTCATATAATGTCTTTGTTAGCTTGGATATGTTTTCTTCTTTTTCTTTTTCTAAACAAAACCTTTTGGATGGTTGACATAAACTTCCTCCTTTAATTCACTATTCAAAAAGGCATATTTAACATCAAATTGGTAAACAAGCCAATACAATTATGTAGCTAAAGCTGGGATAATTCTCACTCTTTCGAACATTACAATAGTAGAGAATATTTCTTCAAAATCTATATCTTGCTACTATAGGCATCCTTTTGTAGCAAGTTATGCTTTTGCACGGTGCCATTTGCATGAAACTTTATTTTAAATATCCACTTTAGACCACTTGACTTCTTTTCTAAGGAAGATTATAAGCTCCTATGTATTTTTCTTCTCAATGGCTTTAATTTCTTCTTACATAGCCTTTTGCCACTTAATTTCAATAGCAACATCCTTAAATCTCAAAAGATCACAATATGAAAACAAAGTAAAGTGGGAATCTATTATCAAATAAAGACTAGTATTTCTTAATCACTCATCCAAGTTGTGTAAACCTAACCTCTAGTTTTAATTCTGCAAAAGTTGATACAACTTTCTACTTTGTAACTTGGTGTTTTCTATCACCTTCTTTTATTTCAAAATCTATAAAAGTTAAATTTTTTTGTTTAATTATTTGTGTAAGACCAATTGCTTTCTTCATTAAAAATAACATCCGAATTGATTGCAATTTTGTTGACAATAAAATAAAATAGTTCATAGGCTTTTGGTTGATCAATAATACTAAGGAAAATGCCTTTCTATCCCTTATCATCTAATTTGTCTTTTATTTTAACATCTAAAAGTAAACATAAGTTAGGCACCTAGAAATTATAAAATAATCAATTATTAGTTTGTATCCACTCATACCTCTTTTGGTATCATATTTTGAATAGAAAAAAATAGGGTTTTTGTTTAAAATATGGATATGTCAATTGACAATTTCTAGCTAAATTCCTTTGAAAATTTTGAGAAATTTCACGCTATGTTCATAATTGTATGCTTTACCTCTCACAAATGTCGTTTTACTAGGATGTGTAGGTGACTCTAAGTTTTTTTTAGTATTTAAAAATTCATTAATAAGTAAGAGGATTACACAAAAGAAGTTCTCCGTGATCTCGACCACTTGGGTCTTTAAGTAAGTTTAGGTAAACAAACGACAACGTTTACATGTAAAACACAAAGCATTACATTTAACAGTCATTTAACCTTTTGGGTATAACGACTTGCTCCTTTCTAAAAAATTCTACCTCTTACTCGATTAGGTCATAAGCTTTGACTCTCTCTGCAGGCGATTCAAACTAGTGCTCCATGGATCATCAGTCCTTTGGTTCTTTGCATAGAAAACAACTCAGGTAACTAAATCATATTATGTATCTATCGCAGACTACTCGATTAAGGCTTGATTTTGTCCTTCAACTTCCATATCTTACAATATCAAAGGAAGGGGATCTCTCTGGGGCTCGAATTTTTTTGATACCGATGAGGGAGATTTTGGATCTGTTAAGTGTCATCAGTTCGATTGTTGGTTTTTTTTCCTTAATGTCTTTCGTCATATCCTTTCTCTAGCTTTTCTGTGCTTCTCTATTTGGAGAGAGATCTTTCTTGCTAATTGATATGCGGTTTTGTCTAATCCCTTGCTGTACTTCGTCCAACAGTCTTAACTCAGGTAAGGTATCAAACTCAGACCAATCTCTCTTAGAGGTTTGGGCATGTCAATTTTGAGGTCGAATTTGATTTTCTTACAGGATTTTGAGGCTAGCCAGAGGGGGTTTTCGAGTAGCTTCCATCCTCGAACAGGTAGACTTCCTAACTTCTTTTCTTTATCCTGAAGACCCTTATTGATCCCCACTGATTTAACTTAGGGGAAAGGAGTAAATAGCATGGCTTTTCAACAATGCTCAACTCAGTATAGGGAATACTAGGTAAATCCATATCTGAATAATCTCTGTTATTGCTTAGATACTGTAGGTGAATAATCTGCTTTGTGTTAGGTTATGACTGCATAACATTTCTCCTATGAGAATTGAGTAGTTAGAACTTTGGAAAGTTCTGATAGGGCTAGTGCTAAATTCTCTATAAAAATGTCACTCTTACTGCATTGTAGGTTTAATTGATTAATAATCAATTGCTCCCTTATGTTGGCAGTAGTGAATTCTATAATAGATAGTAACGTTTTTGATTTGGCTTTAAACCTTCTACTATTCCTCTCAAATTAGATTACCTGAACACATGTAGCCATCGAGAGTAGTGTGATAGCTTTATCACAATTAGAAATTTGCAAATTTGGTAAAACTCGTAGAATATCAGTGAGTCTGCCATAATTGAAATTAGGGACACATAAAGTAAAGATCTTTGTACAAACTTCTCTTGAGTAGGCATAGTCAAAGAAAAGATGATCTCTAGTTTCATCCTCTAGAGTGCATAGGATACAAGTCTTAGAGGAGTTTAAGAATTTCAACCTATCCAAAGTACTCGTTCTATCCCACATTGCTAGCCAGAGTAGAAAGCTTACATTAGGTCTAAGGACCTTATTCCATGTTAATGCATCCCATCCTACTCGATTAGTAGTCCCCTCCCTCATCCTTTTGATTTCCTTAGTAGTAATCTCAAACGCAAGAATATCCTTCCATAGATATATATCTCTCTTCCAAAGGCTTCTAAATTGAGGAAGGAGCAAAGGTCTAGTTTCTTCTGAAGAAAAGGACCAGTCCCCATTCCTGACTATTTCTTGGAGCTTAGTATCCTTAGGGAATTGGTTTAATAGGTATCTTTCCATTTGATTTTGTATCAAAGGTCCAGTCCCTACCTAATTGTCATACCACAAGAAAATTTTTTCCTCTGCCCCAATCTGGCACAAAATGTGTTGGTACATGTCTTCCCTCAATTTAAGGAGTTGGTTAAAGAACCAGGTGTAGCTGGTTTTAGGTTTTAGAGCTTAAAAACTCCCTCCTTTTGATAGATAAGAGTGAATCCATTTTGGACCACATGGATTGATCTTCACTTAGAATTTTCCAAATCCTCTTGGATGTAAGAAGTCTGTTTTTACTGGCTATTGACTCCAGTCATAGCCCTCCTTCCTCTCTCGGTTGACAAATTTTTTCCCAACTAACTTTGGCCATTCCTTTCTCTCGATTCCCTTTTTCCTATAGAAATTGCTTCATCAATTTTTATACTGTTTTAATCAGCCCTTTTGAGAGAAAAAGTTATGAGCACTAGTAGATTCATATCCATGATTATTGATTTCTATAGCTGAATTTTTCCTCCATAGGATAGTGCTCTATTTGTCTATGTGGAGGAGAGTAGGGTCTTTAATTTCCATCCTAGTAGCTTGAGATAAAGCATTTGAGAGATGGGAAGTGCTCTTGGAGAGAACGAGGAAGCTCTTGTGATGATTTACACACAGACCTGAGATCTCCTTAAAAAGGTCGAGAGTTCTCATCAGAATAGTGATTGAGTGAATATTTGCCTTACTTAGGAGAATAAGGAGAATAAGGTCATTAGACTAGGTGGCTCTAAGTTGCTTTTAAATATGATGGCCTACATAAAAATCTCTCAAGTCTATAAATATTAACTATCACGATCTGTATGCAACATCTTTATAAAAACAATCCGTCTTATTTTCATCAAACACCTTAAATTTTTAAAGGCTTATGAGGCCTCAAATTTATATTGCAAGAAGGAAACCCATTTTTTTTATATTTAAATCTTCATTAAAGATATTAAAACAATGTTTACCTCTGTTAGAAGCTAGACTTAAAGGCCCACACAAATTATAATGTACTAGTGTCAGGACCTTCTTTGCTCCCTATGTGTTACCTTGGGAAGCTATCTTAGTGTTATTTACGCACAACACAATCCTTTCCATTGAAAATATTCAACTTGATATTTATTTCTAAACTTAGCTTTTGAGCCTATTATTCAATGATTCTGGTCAGATCCTTTCCATCTTTTTATATTGGTTTAGCCCTTATGTTCCTTGTTATTTTTCCCTTTACCTTTCCACTGGCCTTTACCATGCCTTAATATTTAATTGATGTTTGAAATGCTTGCCCCTGGTCATCCTATTTAATGATCTTCTTTTTATAAGTTTACAAAGAATTTTACACTTTACCATCATAAGATTCTTTGATAAAAAATTAATATAATTGAACTTAAATGTCATTGATCGAAGTATCTTTTCCATGATTACCATGTCCTCCATTTGTTAAAAGTGAATATGCAATTTTTTTTTCAATTTCTAAGGTCTTGAAAAAATAATTCATAGTTGACTCCCTTTTCTTTATTTGCAAAGTTCCAAACTCGGTACGAAGATGATACAATTGTTGCCACTTTGTTTTTGCATTCCCTTGATGTATCTCCTTTATGGAATCCCTTATTTTTTGCCTTGAGATCTTTCAGCCTATACCTTTCAAGCTCTACCTCTTATGTAGTTATTAGTACTGCTCTGTTGGTTAGTAATGCAAAATTATTTTCAACAAAATGCCAATACTCTTGGACTTTTACAAAAATCTTTATTAACATATTCCAATGATCATACTAACTATCAAGGTAAGGAATAATAGGTTGCATAAAGCTTTCTTGAATAGCCACATGAAAGAAGATCTCACAAGTGCTCAGAAAGAAAATTACTTTCGAATTAAAAAAGTTAGAAGAATATATGAAAGGAAGAAAACTATGAAATGGATACTTCTATTAATATGAGATGTTGAATTTACACAAAGAGATTAATAATAAAATGCAATAAATTTTATTTTAGTTAAACTAAACAGTCTGAACTAGTGATTTAAAAACTAGACTAGATTGGCCAGTTCAACTGAAATAAATACGAATTGGCTTGAGTTTAGGTTCAGCTTGTATTATATAGCCTTTGTGATAAAAAATAGGCTAGTTAATTAGTAAATCGGTCAGGTTTTAACAAATTGAGCCATCTTTTTAAATTATGGGACCACTTTTTGCATGTGGGACCCATCATGATGTTTTCCCCTCCCTTGTTAATGATTTGTGTGGGACCAACACGTGGAAACCATCATGAGGATTAAGTTAAAAGCATTTATTTTTCCAATTTTGATATAATTGAAAATTTGAGATTTTTAACTAAATTTTAATCAATCATTTTTTCTTTTCAATTCTTACACATTTTAATTAATAAATTGCACATTCAAATTTTAAATTTTATTTTAAATTTTGTTTTAAATTATT
>JANZLF010000006.1:33815666-33827757 GCA_026546835.1 Erythroxylum foetidum | reverse complement strand
TCTTCATCTTTCAAGCTTCTTCTCCATCATTTTCCAAGCTCTCCAGAACAAAGGTAAGATCTAGCAGTCTTTACTTTATTCTAGCTATTCCCGAGTCAAAGGGTTTGTCCCGGTTAGATTCTCCGATCTCTAGTGGATACCGTTAGAGACGGTCTCCTTTGGTCGTTTGGTTTGAGTTTATTATATATACACATGGATCCTGGCTTTCGGGAAGGTCCTGGAATAAAAAATTTTTTTTTTCCGCACCGTGGGCATGTGATGCTCACACCGGGATTTTCCTACACATGGCACCTGCCAGCTTTTGGTCTAAATTGGATGAATTCGAGATGTTCTAATGTTTCCAGCCATAAGTCTCAACCTATCTTTCTTCTAATCAAATATGCCATTCAACACCGAAATGCCTTTTCATTTAGCTTGGCGGAGTACCTTTTCTGCCATGAAGTGCACAAAAGCTGCAACCCAAGTTAAGTGCTATGATTATCTACAGTATATGATCCCAAGTAATATTAACAGTAAATGAATGTGAACATCACAACTCACAAGTACTATTAACGATAGCATTTATTACATATATCCCGCTGTTTTGAATGTTATTTCCCCAATAGCAACTCTTTGCTGGAAAGGTCTACCTCCTCAATGTTTCATAGAAGCATTTTACTTTTTGTTTCTTAACGTATTATCGTTATCGGGTAGAGGTGGAGCCTGTTGAATTTAAAAGTAACGTTATTTTTTAGTTAGGCACTTTCCAACCTCGGCTGTGCTGCATCAACGGTCACAGTTCGAAAGGAGCTTTGTAGAAAATCGTATGAGATCTAGGAAAACGTTAAACGTGGGTAAAGTAGAAAACTTGCAAGCAGATGTCTACACATAAATAGGAAAAAGATGATTAACCAGGAGCACAAGAAGTTTTGGGCTGTGGAGTAAAAGATTCTGAAGGGATTGGCTGATTGATATTCCCAACTTTAAAATGATAAGATAAAATAGTTGAAAGAAGAAAGCAAAGGAAAAAGGGTGTAGGATTTTGTATAGGTTGATGTTTCTTTTCAAAATATTACAATGACGTTTCTATACCTGTAGGCCCTGTTGGCAGCATAGGCTTTGCAAAGAGAAATGGAGTTGGATAAGTCATGCCTAACACATCCCCAGCTGTCAAAAGGGCACGTTGGTAGTAATGAGAGTAGAGGCTTCTTGATCACTGTGTGTTGGATTTAATGACAGTTTATGTACAATGCTTGTTATTAAGGAAAAAGTTGAGAAAAGACCCAAGAGTTTTTTCTAAACATTTAAATATTATCCAAATGTTTGATAAATAATTAAAAAGACCTTTAAGTTAACAGAAAATTAATTTCTCCATTAAAATTTTCTTATATATAATTTTTATTTTTTCCTTTACGACTCTATTGCTACGTACTTAATTTATCTGAAATAGCCTGAGATCCATAATTTCAAAAACCCCAAACTAACAAACATCTTAACATTAATTTCCCAAATGTCCTAATTTGGTACTTAAAATCCCTAGTTTCTCTGCTCATTGCTTCTTTGTGTGTTGCTTCTATGTCGCATTGCTTCTCCTTTCTACGCATTGCTTTGATTCTTTTATGTCACGTTGCTTCTCCTTTCTGTGCGCTGCTCCTCTGCTGCTATGTCACATTGCTTCTCTTGGTCTTGCTTCTTGTTTCTTGTGCACTAAAATCTCATATTAGTCCTACGATTTTGAGGAGGATTAAAGGTACTGAAATATTCCACACAAATACTTGTGTTTCTGTCAAATTTTGATAACTCTCATATTTGGACTTGTGAGGATTCATGTTTCTATCCCCATTTGAGTACATTTCATTTCAATTTTTATGCTCCACAATTCTTATTTTATTTGAGCAAGTCTTCAATTCCTTATTGGAGTAAACTCATAGAATTCAATCAAACAGAAATTCCCCCATTCAAATACATTTCAATTCAACTTTCAAGTTATATTCTCAATCATATATAAACTAATTAGACATTAGAGAAGTAAAAAAATTTAAACTCAAAATATGTTAAAATCATGTACTTCGCAAATCATTTAATATAAGCATGCTTCTTACAATTCTTCATACTTAGATCTTTCTTCTCAATTGCATTCCTAATAATCATTGAAATTTCGCAAAAATAACCAAAAAAAACTTGCTTCTATATTTGATTTTATTTATCTTCTTTCATTTCTATCTATAACTGATTCTTTTTTCATTTCTTAAATAGAGCATTATGGTTTGGATAGAGCATTTCTTCTTATGTAATGCAAGCATGTTCTACAATTAATCATGTAATGATGACAAATGTAATGCAAACAAGTTCTAATATATATAGTTTATTTAACTTCCACAGTTTCACAAATAAAATTTGAAAACTCTAACAGTTCAAGCTATAATACTAGGTCGAAATTGATTTGCTATTGTGGCCTAAAAGCTTCTTTAAAGACTTTATATAGTGTAATAATATCAGGAGAAGATTTTTAGGATGTCCTAATTACCCAGTTGGTAATTGTAAGTTTTTCCACAAGCAATTTCCTGATAGATCTATATATGTTCTTTAGAAGTTAAGGAAAGAAATAATTGTACTTAAAAAGGAGGCTGAATTAAGGAGAAGTTTAGAAGAAACGAAGATACTTGGTGAGCAAATGAAAATTATGGAGCAAGACATTGAAATAATGATGAAAGAGAAGAAATAGTTGAGGTTGATGACATTAACATAATTGTAGCTTTATTTTAATTTGATTTCATTATTCATCTTTTTTATATGGTTACAAAATAGGTTTAGTTCAATATTCATATGTATGGATGTCAACGTATGAAATTTTAAATTTGATCCTATTGAATTCTTTGTCTTTTTCATTTTTATTGTTATTGCTTTAAATGTTTATCCTATTTTTCAAAATTTGTTATTTTCCAAATATAAGATGCTATATTATAAAACAAGAAAGGGAATATTTACACTTATATAGGAAAGCACCAGAAAAGGCCTGAAATAATTTATACTTTCAAAGTACCACAACTAATGTAACATGAGATTACTAAGAGAGCTTTTAAGTGATGCAACTTACGCTCATGCTCAACCTACGGCTTTAGATGCTAGAATTTTAATCTCAACTTGTATATCATTTATACAACTAGAACCATCTCTATCAAAGGAAAACAATGATATAAAAACTAAGAGAAATTAGAAGTGATTGCTATTTATAGTAGTTCCAAGCTCATAAATGTAGCAATTCCAATACCAACTAGGAGATGAAACATTTTATAACTAAATACAGTTGTTAATATATGATGTTTACAAAATAAACTTAACACAAAGTAAAGTCCATGGTTAAACTTGTTTAATTGTTTGGAAGGTCCATGTCTTTGCTACTGCTCTCAATTATTGCTCTCTTTTTGGTTGTAGTTTATAATTATCTTAATGTGATGCTATATTTACCTTTGAGTCTAAAATCTCTAGGTTTAAAAGACAATTCGAAAGATGTAGTTTCTTCATATCCAAAATTTTGTGAAGTCAATTTTGCAGGAATAGCATCCCATGAATCAAATTGTAAAATTTATGTTGATATGGACAAGTTGACCATTTTAGTAGTGACAATGAATTTAAGGAATTAAACTTAAATTTATGCTTTGTTTACTAGATATATATTCCTAAGTAATTGATGTACTACTGTCAATACGAGTTTGTTGAAACTAAAATTTGTCTAATAATTAGTATAGGTCATAAAATCATATTTATTTAATTAATTACTACTAACTCATCCGAGTTTACATGAGAATGTGTCTCTATTATTTTGGTGTTGCTAATTCTTCTCCAAAAGTTTGCCTTTCTCTAGAAATTTTTGAGACGTACAACATAATATACATAATGTTACTATCAGAAACTAAATAAACATTGATAGATTGTTTATTTGGTGTTGTTATATTATAGTTATTGCTATTATGCCCATAAATTCTACATTTCCTACATTTTTGCGTTAACCCATTTGTGACATTCTGCTTGCACTAAGCACTTTTGTTGGTTCATTCTTATCTCTCCTTCTTACCTTTTTTGGTCTTCTTGGCATTATTAGTTGGTGGATGAATATGTTAATAATCATTTTCTAGCCAGAAGCTTATCCTCCTAATAGGTTGCAACACCTTATCATTAACCTTTAAAAAGATGTTCTTGTAACATTCATTGACAAATGCCTCAAGTATTTTGTATGGAGTGATTGATTGCACTAATAACATGTTTACATGGATAACCATATAGGTCCCATGTCCTATAACTACAACAGTTGTCTCTTCCTAACTCAACAACATGCTTCCTATCTCCTTTGCTTACCTTATAGGCTCCATCCCCATTCCACAGAATCCTTCATCATATTGCCTCCTTATTTTTTTAAAAATCTTATTGACAACTGTTGGTGCAATACTAGACTTCCATTTGTACACATATTTCCTCCTTTTAATATATTTATTCATAATCATTTTCCTGATAGTCTCTAACATACTAATAATTGGTCTGTCTCTTGCCAGTAGTATCCATCTATTAAAAGTCTCGCTCATGTTATTATTAACAATTGGATAATTTGAATTGAATGATTGATATAACCTAGCCCAAGTCTCTTTTGGATATTCAAGCAATGTAGTAGTACATCCATGCCTAATTTTATCTAGCCTCTTAAGTTGCTCATTCGAATCCTCAAAATATGTTCACCATGCATATGCCTAAAATTGTCTCTTTAAGTCTTTTCCACTCCATTGTACATGCCAGTTATCATAAATATGTTTGGCACATATGTTATGGCATGCATTAGGTAGTGTGGTCTCAACAACTCTTACAAGCCTTGTATACACAAATAAATCAAAAGATGCATGGATATTAGATTAATGAGATACATATAAAACAAAATTATTTTAATCAGATAATAAACCCAAAATGCATGTACCTTTTGCATATAATATATTACGGTGGCTCCATCTACATGATCTAAATCCAAATAAGGTCTTATAAAAGACATAAATTAACACCAAGAATTAGTATTTTCCACTTTAACAATAGCCTATGTTATAGGATACATACCTCCATCCTCATCCCTTTAAATTGCATAAATTAGTTTCCCTTAGAATTCAATCTTCAAGAAGCAACCATCGATCCTTAGTATAGGCCTCAAATGTTTCTAACTAGATTTCATTGTTGCAAAATAAATAAATTTCCTTTTAAATCGTAATAATGAGGTCTTTTGATTCCTCGACAATTGTAATTCTATTGTTGATCGAAGATTGTTAAGTTTCAACTCATTATAGTTGGAAGAATATCTTAGAGCAAACTGAGAAAAGAACATTATAAGCTTCGTTATCTTACTCATTATTCAAAGCTTGCATCTATTATGATTGCCTAAATTTAGAGACATTATCATTAAGGGGCCATTTGAGGAAAGCATCAAATATGGGGCAATGAAGATGGTTGGAATTATTCAAACTTTATGACTATACCATTAAATATCATTTAATGAAAGCTATTGTAGTATTAAATATTTGGAGGTTTATTTAAAAATCTTCTTATTATTAATAACACCACATAATTTATATAATTGCTCAATACTTGATTTGATTACAGTCGTCAAGTTCATTTAAAAATCTTCCTACTATTTGACATATATGTAGACAACATAAGTTAGGGCCAAAAACAAACAATCGACAACACTTCGAAAGTTGGGACCATTGATAAGTTGAGACCATAAATTACCTGTAAAATTTGTAGACACTAGTTATTAAGGAGATAAGAGAGTAGACAATGAAAACCTTACCATATTAAGCCGCGACAAACAATGTGAGACAAAACAAACAACATGAACCTAAGACACACCTCACAATGTAATCATATAGAGAAGCAATGTGACACAAAAACAAGCAACACATAAAGAAGCAGTGTACAAAGTAGTTGAGAAACAACATGTAGAAAGGAGAAGCAACACGACACAAAAACAATGCACAAAGAAGCTACGCGTAAGTAGTTGAGAAACAACATGTAGAAAGGAGAAGCAACGCGACACAAAAACAATGCACAAAGAAGCTACGCGTAACAAACTAATGACTTTAAATTCCGAATTATGGAATTTTAGAAATTAGGTTTAAGATGCTAGTTAATTTGGGGGTTTATGAAATTATAAACCCCATGCCATGTTAGATAAATTATATATGTGGTAATGAGTTAAACTAAAAAAAAGAAAATTTCATATAGGAAATATTTATTGGAGGGGTTAATTTTGTATTAACATAAAGGTCTTTTTAAATGCTTATCAAACATTTAGGCTGTATTTGAGCATTTAAAATGTTTGAGTCTTACTTAAAATTTAAGCAAAACCTTTGGGTATTTTTTGATCCTTTTGTCTTATTATTTCAATTTGTCAAAATTATTTTTCTTATTTTTGATTTTTTTAAAAAAATTCATTATAATATTACAAATATTACAAATAACAATTTTGTTAAAAATTTAATCAAATTATTTTAATATAAATCCTTATTAACAAGAAGTCGCAACAATCATATAAAATTCACTATTTATATAACACTTTTTTAGTTAAAATATTTTAATATATATTTACTAGAATATTATTTTTTAAAACAATGCAATTTAAAATAATTGAAAATAATAAAAATATTTTTTTAAATGAGTTAATTAACAACTTAATCTTAAATTCTTATGTGACTCAAATTCATCGATACTATTTTCATTTTTCGAAATGAATAAATATATTAGTGTCACAAAAAGCTGAATAATAGTGTTCTCAATGTGTATAAGAGCATCCAAAAAGGACAAATATCAAGTAATACAAGAAATCCAAAGTCTAGTTTATGAAAAGGACTTTAATAATCTTATGTAGAATAAGAAAGTGTTAACTGATTCTACAATTGATAAGTTGTTGTTTGCTAAATGAGTGTCTCTCCTTGTATACAAAGATATGTGTTTCTAATTCTACCATGTGTAGCTTGTAAAAGGCTTTATTTAGAAATGGAATTATCATTGAAGATCCTTTAGTTTCTTTCATTATATAAAACATTTTCTTTCATCATATAAAACATAGACTAAGTAACTAAAAGCTACTCGGATGATCCAAAGATCCCATTCAAACTTCATCTTGGTGTTCATATTCCATTTAATAATGATATCCCAAAGAATTAGGGGATTACTGACATTGCAAAGTTAAAGAATTGCATACTTGAGGTTCCTGCTATAATGACATTGAAAGAATAGATGTCCTAAATTTTCAAGAGAAGATTTATGAAGTATATACCAGTTTGGCAATTAAGAGATTTTTTACTCTGTTAAAAGTTAGAAGCATGTTTTTAATAACTTACCATAGTATGACTGAAGATCTAGGTGAGTGATGATTAATCCACGCTATTTTGTGTCAATGTGAAACACAAGGAGGGTCGTTAAAGACAAACCAACAAGATTTTTTTGTGTAGATACCATAGAGAGTGAGTTCCCAATTAATGATGTCTTTAACTAACTTATCTAAAGTGCAGTTGAGGATGAATTAAGAAATGTATAGAGTAGGATTAAGTCTGTCAAGGTTGTTGGATGACATTCCTCCTACTACAAAGGCAATAGTAGGGATAAAAGCCTTTATGGAAATGGCTTAAATTACATAATTTAGGAGTTCAAAAGGGGTCCAATTTTCATATTAGAATGGGGTGCTCTTATCATTCCCGACATTTGACCTACATGAGTCTTTGATGCTCCATCTTAGCTTAAACATGTGACTCATGAGGGAAGGGGTAGTTATTAGAATCCTAGCGACCTAAATGTTTTGATTATTGATGTAGTATGTATACACCCATTTAACCCACAATGCTTGTTTATCTTTGATGAGTCTCCATAGTTTTTTGACTAAGATAATAGAATTGAGGTTTTTGATAAGTAAACTACCAAGACCTCCATGTTTTCTAGGCAAGCAAGACCACCTTATTCTGTTGCTTCTAGTTTTACTACTACTAGTTAAGTATAAGAAGTTTCAAAAACATCTTTTCTATAGTCTTGATCATAGCCTGAGGGAATACAATATGAGAGGCCTATTATGTACTTAGAGAAGAGAGTATAGATCTTATCAATTGACATCTGATAGCTATGGAAAGTGATTTGAGGGACCAACTTTTAATCTTGCTTTTGATTTTTTAAATAAGAGGCTTAGAGTCTAATAGTATAAGACAAGTAGGTGATTTAGCTTGAAGTTAGTAGTTAGTGATAGTATAGTAGCATATTGGATTGGATTTGTTGAAGTAAACATACTAGACTAATCCTTATTGATAATAAGGCTCGACATGTTATGGAAGACTTTGCAAATAAATGTTATAGAGGGGATGTCAGCTTTTGAGAAGACAAATATATCATCAGCAAAGCTCAGACTAACTATGCCAAGCTTCTTGCATTTAGAATGAAATTTGGATATTCCTTTTCTGGTGGCATTCCTTTTAAGTAGTCTACAAAAAATTTTAAATACTAGAGAGAATAAGTATAGGGAGATAGGGTTACCTTGTCTGATACCTCTAACAATATTGATATGTTTAATAGGTTTACCATTAACTAGAATTTTGAATGAAATAGTTGAGAGCATTGGTGAATCCATTTAGTGAAAATATTAGGGAAACCAAAGGCTTTAAGAACATTAGGGATGAAGTACTCATCCACTTTGTCATAAGCTTTTTCAAAATCAATTTTGATTGCACAATTTTTCCTAATGTTCTTTCTAGTGCAGTGTTGGAATAGTTTATGAGCTAATGCAATGTTATCTCTAATTTGTCTTTTAGGGATGTAAGCAAATTGAGCTGAGTTAATAAGTCTAGGAAGTATAGGCTGAGATCTTAAAACAATCTCTTTAGAAATGGTTTTTTAAATAGAGTTGCACTAAGAGATGGCTTTGTAGTCTTTTAAAGACTTATGTTATTCGTGCTCTTTCCCTTTAGGAACTAAAGTAACGAATGTATTATTTATGGCCTTGAGAAGCTTGTCAATGTTAAAGAATTCCAAGACTACCTTAAAAACCATATTGCCTAAAATGGACCAGTTTTCTATGAAGAATTATATGTTTGAAGCCATCTAACCCTTGAGCTTTGTGAGGAGCTAGAGATCTCAAGGCATTTTCAATTTTAGATCTAATAATAAAAAATGCTAGAGCTTCCACCTCTTAAGTAAACACCTTTTGTTGGACTATTTCATCAATAAATGCTACATAGGAGCATGCAGAAGAAGGAGATCTAAATAATGATTGAAAAATAACAGGTAGCTTTATGCATAAATTGACTTTGATCTTGAAGAAAAGATTCATTACATTCAAGTGTAACAATTTTGTTTGAGGCTTTCCTTGTAGTAAGAGATCTATGGACGAAACCTGTATTTTTGTCTCCATCTTATAGCTACTTAATCCTAGATCTTTGTTTCAATAGAGAGTATTCAAAATTAACTACCTTTGGGTAGTTGTTCAATGTAATATTTTCTGCCTCTTGGAGTCTTGGACAAGAGGGGTTGATGTATAAGTTATTTTAATCTTTATTGAGAGCAACTATGGTAGTGTTTAACAAATGATGAACATGCCCCACACTTTCCTTGTGAAAGGATTTAAATTCATCTCAGATGCTTTTGATTTTGATAAAATATTAAAATTGCTTGGATCCATAGAAATGAGAAGTATAACCTCTTCTAATAACATCCTAAAAACTTGATATGGAAGTTAGGAAGTTGTTGAATCGAAAAGGATACTTGAGAGGAGTATGATCTAGTTTAAATAGGACATCCACTAGAGAGTGATTAGAAATGCTTATGTTGGGAAAAAAGACACTAGTATTAGGAAAATGTTGTAGTCAAAGCAAAATTATGCTTGTTGCTCCAAGTGAAAACATTCAGTAAATTAAAACCTTGAAGATCAGCCAAGTAATTTTTAAGATCATGACAAGTTGGTCCATTGGAATAGCTTTATCTTGATGAATGATGACATTGAAATCACCAACCAAGAGCTAAAGGGAGTTGATACCAGGTTCTAGCTCTTTAAGCTTACTCTATAAGGAAAGTATTAGAAAGCCATGACTAAGAGCATGTATGATAGAAGTATCCAAAACCTTGTATAGGTGTTTAGAAAATACTTGTAAGTGGATCAATTGGTCAGTATTGGTGGAACCAACTATGACATATTGTCACTATTATAGATTACTAAAATCATTCCACTGGGGTGATGATCCTGATTAGAGATGAAACTCTAACTATTAAGGAAAAAACACAGGAGGCTACTGATGTTCTTTTTAATGCTGGTTTTTTAAATATCCATCAAGCAAGGCTTATTTTCAATAATAAATTCTTTGATCACTTGCTTTTTTGTAAGAGAATTCATACCTTTAATGTTTTATGAAGAAATAGACAACAAGAAGTAGTAGAAGGCATATTCTTCTTTCTACCAAATTTTCTTTTTGATACAGTTTTAAAATTAGCTTTAATACTCGGTGCTTGAGTTGTGATTACCAATTCAGGTGTAAAGACTTCAATGGCTCTTTCCTTTATAGTGAGAGTCCTCACTGATGCCTTCAACAGGGATTTGAACATGAGCTTCACCTATTAACTCCTCAAAGCTACTTGTTTTGAACAATTTGTCAATTGGTTGCCAAGTTTTTATTGGTTTAGTAGAGGTGGTTTCCATGCATATATGATATGCGCTGTGTCTTCAATAAGATCAAGATTGACATCAAACTTCATGATTTAAATCTCCTTAGGTAGCTCAGTATAAGCATTAACAATTACACACATTCTAACAAAATTGACCCTTTTTATTTTTGCAATAGCCTGATTAAAACATAAAGGTCTGCCAATTGAGCTAGACAGATAGCTCAATCTTTCAGTGATCTAATACTCAAGATGTATATAATGTACACAAAGCCACAGAGGTATGCTAGTCTGCCTGATCTCTTAGATTTAACACCACCTCTCCAGGCTTGAATAAAGGAAATTTTACTATAATTGTGCTAAGGACTAGAGTTTATGATTGCATCCACTACATTAGGAGAGTTAAATTTAAAAAAGAATATGTCTTGGTTGTTGACCATGACATCAAGGAGGCCAAATTACTTCTAGTTACTAGTTACCTAAGTTTTCATTATAGGAAAAGGAACTCTTTTAACTAGAAAGAAACCAACCATAGTGGATTTTCATTTTTGAGCTCCAACATGAAGAATGGAGATAAAGGATGACACTATTAGGTGATCATAAGTAATACTGGGGGAAAGCATGAAAGCTTAGCTTCAGAGTTCATATTCTCAACAACTTGAACCCATAAAAGTTTGGTATGAAAAAACACAGGAGAATTATTGGATGGATCAGAATTAGTTGAAGCTGGAAGGTGATTACGAGGAGGTGGAAGAGTAAGGGAAGGCAATGGAGTAGATTTTGGTATAGCAGGTGAAGGAGAAGTTAGAGGAGGTTGAATTTTTTGCAGTGACAGGAAGAGTTCAGAAGTGTTTTATCTACTGGGTAAAGAAAATACATGTTGTATAAAAGAACCAAGAATCTTAAAGAAAGAGGTGTTATATATTTCAATGACAAAATGGTAAGGAGTGACATAGATAGGTAGAATTTAGAAGGATAACTGTTAAGCAGGAGAAGTAAGGAAAGAACAAGAGTGGAAATAGAGGAGAGTAGAAATTGAATAAAACAGGAGAAGACACATTTGACATAAGAAAGACAAAAAAATCAAAGGAAAAGTAGAGCTTCAACTTTAATTCACCGGCACTATGAATTTCGAAAATTAGTTACCTAAAAGTGATATTATTTACTATATCAAATTTATATTTCAAGGCATGAAGATGCCTTTAACTCTAATTTCAGTTGGGATTACTCCACTAGAAAGCCAAAATTTAGTATTGCTAATAATACCATATAAAACGTTCCACGTGAAATCCACTAGAAAACCAAAATTTAAGCATTGATAATAATACCATACAAAATGTTCCACATCTATTTCACGTTTGACATATTTGTTAGTAATGTGCCCTAGGCCAATGGATATTTGTGATTCATGTATTAACATAATGACTTGTTAATAATATACTAT
>JANZLF010000006.1:33740234-33756485 GCA_026546835.1 Erythroxylum foetidum | reverse complement strand
ATCGTATATTTCATGCATAATTCATATTGCACATTTATGCTCATTTAAGCTATTTCATTTAAGTAATTATTATTATTAAAATATTTATTATAATTTTAAAAACTTTGAAAAAAAAATGAGGGAAAGAAGGAGACAGATTTTGAAAATTTTGCAAAAAAATCTTCCAAATTTTTAAAGCCGATATCAACCGATATTTAAAATCGATATTAAAATTTTTAAAACTAGTATTAAAATTTAAAATTTTGTATCAAATTTGAGCTGATACGGTACATACCGGCCAGTACAAACCGAAATTCAAAACAATGGTGCTGACCCTTTTTAAGTTTCGGGTGCAGTAAATGATTTCAGGCCAATGTCACTATGGCTAGGGAGTTCAACGAACCAAAAGTTTGCCGAAACGATGCAAATGCAACCCTGCAAATGGGAAAGCTGTTAGTTATATGCTCAACCGTGTAGCTACGAGTCCAGCCTAACATTATACTTTGAAGTTGATGTGAGGCCGATTAGACTCTCCGCTATGAGCACCTTGAGACATTTAATTCTGAGCAACTGTTGATAGCTATTCATCATAAAATTCGGCCTCAAAATTAGCTGGAGTGAAAGGACTGTAGTTGGGACCACTGCAGATCATAAACTCGAGGTAACTAATACTAGTTCATCAAAAGAACTAACCTAGGATAAAGATTCATAGCATTGAAAAACATAAGATCTGCTGGTAATAGCATTCTTTACAGATTATAAGCAGGCAGCCACACTCAATTCCTTGCTTATGATCAATGGCTTTCTGAGAATCACTCAGTCAATAGAACACGGTACGGTCATGCCAAAGTAAAAAACTTATAACTTGACAACGAGGCTTGCAGAATCAAACTGGGAGCATCCATGTCAATAAGGACTGGCTGAACCTTTATTTTCTTAGCAGGATCACCATAGAATAACGACTTTCGCTGCTTCATACAAAGATAAAATAGCACTTTGATAAATACATAACTTATAAATGTAATACTATAGAATTACTGCCAAACCAAATAAATATCCAACTAAAGCAAACAATCACCTACCTTAAATTATGTTCTATAATACATCTTAGTCATTTTGACATGTAAATATTACGAGACCGTGATCCCATCTTTGTTTATGCTATCAGATTGTGCATCAAGAAGGTTCTCCAGCGACCTGCCTTTTCTGCTCCTCACTCTGCCCGCTTCTTTCAGTAAGTCAACCAACCTTCTCTTTTCATCATCCACATCTGGATTTGCAGTCCCAAGCTTTTCCTCCCTAACCCCAACAACAAACTCCAAGATTTCAATTGAATCATCTAATCTGTGCCAAAGTAGCACAACATTAGTACCTCAACATGAAGCCTGCAATGCATTTAAACATTGAGAGAAGGAAAAGGACTTGCTTGCAACAGAAGACAAGCACTGTTACTTGGCTACAAAAGTTAGCATCAGGGAAAGAGAAGGATTCAAATTCATACATTTGAGTACTTAACATAGGTTACTGAAACGTTAGCACAAACAATTTGTAATATGATGTTTTATGAAAAATGACGTGAAACTGTTATAAGGAGAATGTCATGAAAAAGTTACAAGAACGGAGAGAGTTCAATTTAAGGAGAATGTCATGAAAAAGTTACAAGAATGAAGACAGTTCACACCTTCCCATTGCATCATATGTAGCCGCAAGATTGCTATAAACCCCAAGAGTATCAGGGTGATAAGGTCCACACTGTTGCTCTAAAATGCTCTTTGCTTCTTCAAATAATTGTGCAGCCTCATTTATAGCATAACGCTGGACACAAGTGAGGCCCATTTGGTTAAGTGCAATGCCAAAGAAAGAAGATTTCTTCTCTCCACTTGCACGGAGCTTTGAAATTGCACGATCAAAAGAGTTGTAAGATTCAGAATAGTTCCCCAGCATGTAGTGGATAACCCCCATTTGGGCTTCAATTCCAGCAATTGTACTTTGCTGACCCGGTGCATCACTGTATATGTTTAGTGCCTTCTGTAGCAACTTGATTGCCTGCTCAAGCTCATTCATTGATTCATAGATAGCAGAAACATCAGTGAAACCACTCGCTACTTCCTCTGGAGGAATACCAGAAATTGGCTTTTCATAAATCCGAAGAGCATTTTCACAATACGACTTAGATTCTCTTAATTTTCCAGTTCTGTTATACAAATCTGCCAGACGAATGTATACAGAAGCAATAGCTGGATGATTCTCTCCTTTAGTGGTTTTAAAAGCAGTAAGAGCTTTTTGATAAGCAAAAACAGCCTCATCATACCTAGACAAGGATAAGTATGAGTCTCCAATGCTACAATCAACAGAGCCTACCTCAGCCTCCTGGCCATTTGCCACCATAGCCATGCTTGCCAAAACAAGATGCTCCAGAGCACCTTCATGATCTCCTTTTGTTTCACATATAAGACCCATGAGCCTCCGATCTGCTGCCTCTTCAAGGGAAGCAGGTGATCCATTCTCTTTATGAATATCTAAAGCCATCTGGCAAAGCCTCTTAGCTTCATCTAACTGCAAAGCTTGAACATGGGCTTCGGCCAAGTACCTACAAGTCTCTCCTACCCTATGGTCCATGTTTCCAAGAGCTTGTTTCTGGATTTCCAATCCTGAAGTGTAACAATTTACTGAACTCTCCAACTGGCCGAGCATAGCATGAGTATCACCAAGTTGCATGTAACCAGCAAATTTGGCAAGGGAGTGTTCTTGACCTTCCTCAATTGCTGGAATCTCAATTGACTGTTGTAGGATTGGAATTGCCTCTGTATATTGGCCTATGCTGCAGTAAATTGCTGCAGTAACATGTAATGACATAGCCAACTCTAAACTTGGTTTCCCATTAGCACATATTTCAAATGATTTGGATGCTCGAATGGCTAGTTCAAGTGCTTTTTGCAGATTATCTCCCGAAGAAATCAAATCTCTTGCTTGTTTTAACAAATATCGCCCAAGATCGGGATTGTTTAACTCAGATTCAGATGAATCTTCTGTTCCATTCATTAACTTCAAAGGAGAATTTCTCTGCTTCTTAATTGATGTCACTCCACCATTTGCCTTTTTCACCTTCTTACCATTCTGTTTATCAGTAGGAGGTTTCTTTGGTGGACTGTTGCCCTTTGGAATCAATTTGGATGATGCTTCAGAGTCCATTTGCAAATGACTAGCTTTCTTTGAGGAGATCGAAGAAACAGATTTGGTGCTTGCAGATGGGACCTTGTCCAATTTCCCTGACATCTTTCCCCTGGATGAACTTTCCTTCTTGGAAGAGGCATAGCTCTGAGTATCATCCTCTGGCTTGTTCATCTCTTCCTCTTCTTCTTCTTCCATTATCTCAACCTCTCTCATCTCTCCTCCCACAAGATGGCGCAGTTCTGAGTCAATTCTAGACTCTTCACCATCAGATCGAAAGCTATGTCTTGAGGGTGATTGATCAGAACTCTGCATATCACAAACGTTCTCATAAAGCTGCTCTATAGAGGGACATATTACTCCATCGTCAACATGCTCATTAACAGCCACCCCATCAACGGGAACATTATGGCTACCACTGCAAGGACTTTGCGGACTCAATGTACTCTTAGGAGACCTATTTGAAACCGAACTTTCCTTAACGGGCACAGAATTTCCGTTCGTTTCTTCTATTGCAACTTCCTCATTCATTCCATCAACGACAATTCCAGGCATCTTTATGTACCCAATAATCCAACAATGCAAACTTCAAAAAAAATTTCTGCAGTCAAAGAAATTTTTTGTCGGCCAATTGCCACAGCAGATCCAACCAAGACAAGTTTATTAAAGTACGTAAATCATTCACAAATGAATAAAAAGGAAAGACGTGCTTGACAAAAGTCAATCAAAGCAGAATAAACAGCTACTTAAAATCACAAGTTCAATCCTTTAACCTTAAAGCTTATGATCCAATGAAACTAGCTTTCCATGTTTTTGGGAAACAAATGTCACGTAAAAAGTCCACCCTTTCTTAATCATATGCTTTAAAAAATAATCCATAAAACAGCACATCAAGTAACGACCTTAAGAATACCATAAACCAATGTAGGCGATAAGGAAACAAACCCAGAATCAAAATAGCAGCCAACAGAAGAAGTCGAATATAAAAAGGGACAAAATTTAATATCTTCGAACTGAGCATCAAACTGATCCGATAACAGAAAACTTGGGTCAACATAAAAAAGAAGAGAGCAAAAATAAAACTACAGAACGAAAAACGAAAAATGAATTCAGCACCTTACAATCCTTCCATGGAAGAAGATTCTCCGGCGATATGCTATCTGGGTTTTAGGCGAAAGACAAAATGTTGAGATATTTCTTTGTCCAAATATAGCCACGGGAAAGACTTCACCTTTGGTTTGTGTGTATATTATAAGCTAGAAGATAGAGAATAAGAAAAAAAAAAAAAAACAAGTGGGTTTCTCGGAAAGAATGAAGGGCAACGATGGAAATAGGAACAGTTAGTATCCATTAAAATGGGAATTTAATAAGGTGAAAAAATAGCAAAGAAAATAACTTTTTAGCAGAGTTGGAATGTCAGAGATGAAAGACAGTACTTTCACTCGCAGCGCGGGAGGCCTGTAACTACCGATCTGTTATCAGTCTGTTTCTTCCATTAACATTGGGTCTCGACACGTGGCGAAATGGGTCCTTTTCTCCGAACCCAAAAGACAGCTTTGACCTCGTTCGCTCATTGGATCGACGGATGTGCCCTGTGGTTTATTTTTGACCCTGAGGCCTGAGCCTGTGGTATGCGATTTTGGGTGGAACGTACAGATCATTTGCAGACACAAAGTCACATTCACGATACAAACTTACCCTCTTTTCATGCTTGAGATCTAAGTTGGTAAAAGTGTGTGAACCACATTATCATGTCCCCGTGTGTGTTTTAAATCCTAAAGTCAGCAACCAGATTGTCATTTCAACTGTTATAAATAAACAAAATGATGCTTTTCCTTATCTTTTTCCCAATTCATGCGATGTTTGAGCGGACAATCTTCGGCTTTAAACATATGGAACAAGCAGCAAAAGAAGAAAGTTAAAGCTGGCAGGAAAGTAAGATCTTGGTATTTATCCAAGTCTGTCGGTGGATGAAACTGAGTGATGTAGACAGTATGTTTAGAGTATATATAATATAATATAATATAATATATTTGCCTTTCAAGTTTATTAAGGATCCATGGTTTTGATGCTACATTTGTTAATTCATCGTATTCCATAAATGGTCAAGTTAAGAGGTAAATGCATGCTTTAAAACTTCTTTTATCATCTTGAGTAGTGACTGCCTGTGTATAAAATGATCCCAAAGAGGTTGGTAGGAGAAGTTTCTACAGACATTACTTATCTCAGCAATCGTCTAATCAGTAACTCGTAGCTTTCTGAATATGATACATACCAGCTTGCAAGACATCCATCTTCATATGAAGCTGTAAATAGCTTACCTTGAGAATGATATCCTTTATGGAAGTATTGATTGGCTGAGCAAATACCTTGGAATTTTTCCAGGGATAACTTACCGAGCAAATAAATGACAAACCTTATTTAATGATTTGTGCAACAATAGTAGATTGATAGAGAATAGTTGGAGTGGAGAAGAGGCTTAGTGGTTGATGGGTGATACGGCCAGCTTTGATGTGCTACAATCAAGACGTGGTATGAAGTAAAGGCACTAAACTTTCCAATATAAAAATACGGTGAGCAACTTAGAGATGTCGATGATCAAGCCTGGATTGACGAGGCATCCAGTGAGAGTAGAGAAGCAGTTTGTGATGTGTGGCTTTAGTTTTAGAAAGAGATGTTACATGTTATGTGTTTGGTACGTCGTATTGTTGTGGACTGCAAGTGGGTCTTAGGTATTAAATTAAATTATTGGGACCATTAGGCCTTCCAAACTTCTTCAATGTTTAATGATGGTCCAAAATAAAACAAGGATAAATGAACAATAAGAGCTTCACTTCGTAGTATTCATAAACCAGTAAGTTGGTTAAGATACATTTGAGTTGACTGCTTATTTAAAAACAAAAATCTGACAGCTGTGGGATTTGAACCCACGCCCTTTCGGACCAGAGCCTAAATCTGGCGCCTTAGACCACTCGGCCAAACTGTCTTCTTACAACGTTGCCGCAGTAAATTTACTATAACAAAACGAAACTGTGTTTATTTGTTTCATCTATAAATTATATAAAAATTAAAAGGCTACATTTGTATGGAAATTCATTTTTATGTATAAAATTAAAATATTAGAAAAATAAATCAGGAACTCTTACATACTTACTATATTCTCATTGCCATATAAAAATTAAGGTTAAAAGAAGTGGCATTACACAAGGAGAATGTGGCACATAAGCATCTAATTACCAATAATAAGAGAAGCATGAATACAAAGGGACACATGCGAGGAACGCATCAAGACGACATGCTATTACTGCCATCAATGCATCTTGCAAAACAGCTATGGGTCGGTGGCGGTGGAACAGACGAGAAGAATTCTGGATTCTGGTTGAGTGACTCTAAATAGCTCTCCAATGTAGCAACTATCTCATCAAAATGAGGTCGTTTCTTGGGATTTCTTGACCAGCATTTCTTAATGAGGTTGCTAAATGCCTTGGGGCATGTATGGGGTAATGGAGGCCTAGCATTCTGCACAACCAAATTTTGCAATGTATTGGGTAAAGCAAAGTCATCAATTCAATGCAACAGATCAATTCAGTGTGTAAAGGAGAATGCTATTGCTACTCTTAAGCAACCATCGCAACTTCTGTAGCATAAATCCATAGAAGACTAGAAAACATGTCACATTCTATTGTGAACGTTATACATGGTTCTTCAAAAGCATATAACTACTCGCAGAACAAAAAAGATCTTTTCAATCATTGTTAAGCATCTAGTTAGTGTTATCTTTACAGTGGTTTACTGTATTTTGTAAATAAAATAGGTTTGCTCTTCCTAAAGGACTTTAGCAACTGGGGTGTGTTCCCAACAAGCAGAAAACGTTGTCGATGATATATAGTTAAACGAGTTGTTCCCCAAAAGCACAGTATTGTCCCTCAAGATTACCAACTTTCTTTAACAAGTTTCAAATCCAACTTAGATCAGTATTTAGTATTTACAAATCAAGAATTAGGGAAGTCCTCAACAAGATTTTAGCAAGAGACAGTACTGAATTTCTATCTTCTTGCTATGGTAATGGTACCTAGAGCATCACTTTTCATGCTGGAAAATAAACCCCACATTAACATGATTTTGATGTATTATAACCACTTCCGGCCCTATCCCAGATTAGTGACCTTCACCAGTGAACTCATTTCATGATGGAGAAAAACACCTTGAAGAACTTTAAGAACTAACAGAAGACTATAGAGTGATCACAAATTTTGGATGTAAAAGTAAAACTGAAGACATTAAACAACAGAAACTGAACCTAAAAATTTTACCTTCTGGCAGACAGCAAACGCAGCCTGTTCTGGAGTCATGTCATCAAATGGAATCAAAGCTGTTAAAAGCTCCCAAAGGACAATGCCGAAACTATAAACATCAACTTTCTTTGTATGCTGTTTCTCCTTTATCATTTCGGGGGCCATCCAACGATATGTCCCGGTGAATCCCTTGGCACTACCACACTGAGATTCAAAGCATGAGATACCAAAGTCAGCAACTTTGACACACATGTCTTCTCCAAGCAGTAAGTTTTCTGACTTGAGATCCCTATGAAGTATCCCTTCTGCATGAAGGAATTGCATCCCCCGAGCAATGTCAAGGGCTAGTTTGAGAACAAGGTGAAATGGAACTGAATGTGGCTCTTGTTGATGAAGATATTTTCTTAATGAGCCCCCAGCCAAATACTCCGTGATAATACAAAACACAGGAGGCTTTTTACAAGCTGCAACAAACTGAATGAAGAAAGCGAAAAGAAAAATAAAGATTGACGTCTGATAAATAAAGTTCACCACACGACATTTGAATCTCAATTTCACAAGTTATGTGCGATGCGATGCCAATAAGGCCAGGAATATAAATGGAATCTATATGTAGATATCAAAAATGTGAAGATACATATAATAGGTCCTTCTAGTTTTACTATTCTTCACGCTCTCCTCTAAGTCTTCAAGCTCAGCGAATAATCACATTATTTGGAGTTTCACACAGAGTCAATCTGGAAAGACTACTTGCGACTATTATCTTCTGTAATAACTTTCCACAATTGCGGCCGGTTCTCCAATGAAAGTAGTCTGATCAAGAAAGAATGCAAAGGATTTTAACCAGCACATATATCCACCAATCGTGCTCACCCTCTCGCACCCTTGTCCCTTCATTTTCCCCATCCATCATCAAAGCCGGCATTCTCGGTGACACTTGAATTAAATGTCAGGTACCGTAGTTTCTAATGGAACAAAATTACCGATTCTTCACCTTCTTTTCCACATTCTAAAGCTACAAAGTATGTTTACTGTCACTAAAAGAGTTTTTTAATTTAACCCTCCATACAGAAGATCGATAATAGGTGGACAATAAATACTGCACGTTGATCATGTCATTGTAGGCATCCATTAAATGCCACTGGTACTTGCATAAGGTCATCATTGCTCTCGAACGAGCTTCCGGTGTGTAAGGTTTATCTATGCCTCTAACACCGAGCTAAGAATCATCAATGCGATTATAACTGAACTACAAATAAAGGATTCAACCAGACTCCTTAAAAAGTCCTAGCAAATATAAGAAGTGAAAAGTACAGTAAATAATTCCCTAAGTCATTTAAGAAAAAACAGTATATGAAAACATAACAGAACTTACAGTGATGATATTAGGATGCCTTAACCGAAACAGCAATGCTACCTCAGAAGTGAAATGCTTCTCCAGCACAGTAGCCAAGTTCTCATCTTCCTCAGGCTGGCTCATAAGCTTAATAGCAACATCTCGCTGCTTATATATTCCTCTATAAATCCTACTATGCCTCCCTGACGCAAATTTGTTACCAATGAACAGTTGGGACATATCAGCGCTCCAGTCTTCCTCTCCCTCCCCCTTAATCTCAGCCCCAGTAGACACCAAATATTTTGACCAAGAAACTGCTCTATTATATTCTCCAAGAGAAAGTCTCGTCTCGGTTTTGACATTGTTGGATATTTGCTTAAAGCAGCGAAATTTCTTCATGGATTCCAAGCAAACCATAACAGAATCATCAAATATAGTCCTTTTCACTTAAACACTTAACTTATAAACAAGAGGAGCCGAAACGTATAGTAGTCAGTCGGTTCAACCGTAACCCAAAAGGGAAAATTCTTACGAGCTGTTCATCATTCTACATTTCGAATACACCAGCTATCCATGCACTGAAGCACTGACGACCACGATTTTGTCGCCAACCAACTGGCTCTACTTGAATCGACTTGAGAAAATCAAACTACACTCATATCCAACTTCCAGATCACGCTACAAAGACCAAAATCAAAACTTTAAAGCTTCTTCACCAAAAAGGAACCTCGTCTTATAGATACAGAGAGACCCTTTTCAAACCCGGAACCTTAAAGCTCAAACCGTAAAAAGGAAAGGAAACGAGCCAAAAAAGAAACTCTTCTGCGCAAAAACATCGGTGGTCGAAAGGACATTAGCTTTAGAAGCTACGCCATTGCACGCAGTTGCAGCAACAATTTCAACCCAAATGCTGGAGCTTGACAAAGTTCAGAACTTGCCTGTTGGGTTTCCCGAGAAAAAGAGAAAGAAAGAGCAGGTTGAGTTGGGATGACGTTGCTGTTGTTTATGGTGTGAAGGCGCAGATGGTAATTGGTGGCTTTGTTTCACTGTCTCAACTCTCAAGGACCTGAAGAAAAAATCGCTCACAAGCCTCTGTCTTTGGTCTCTCCAACTCACAAACACACACACACAGACGCTCTGTATCTCTAAAACAGTTTAGTACAAAGTAAGAAGCATCATTACACTACGTTCATAACGTGCGAAGATCCACATTGGAGGAGACAGGGAGGGTCTCGCGATCATGACGTGTGGCCTTCTCTTTCCTCTATTTGCCCTTTCTTTCATTCCAAACATCTCCTCTGCCATTGTTTGGTTAGGGCACCCCGTGATCCTGTTATTCCCTTTTTAACCAAATCACCCTCAATTCATTTATTTTCCAATGGGTCACTTGTACAAAATATACCAATATGACTATGTAATGTCCAATGTACTAATATCTTAATGTTGTGGCATAAGTAAACGATTTTATAAAATCGGTAATGAAATTTATAGTTTTCTATTAAATAAACATTAAACTATATTATTGGATGGCTAGAGGTATTAAGGTGAATGGAATTGGCACAAAGGAAGAAGGCTAAGTTGGTCATTTTAACGAAGCCATAATGTTGTAACAGAAAGGGTAAGACAGGGAGAGAAATTAGATTCGAAAGGATGATGATGTACGTGTAAATTTAGTACTGTGGTGGGTGTGGGGGTGGGGCCCACTTCTTTTATAGAGAAATGAATGGACAATGCCCGTATGCTCATGGTCCTCTTCCGTATACGGCTTCATCCTTACTAATTTCGATGCAAATAACTCAAGTAACCCACGCACACATTTATATATAATAATATATAAGAAACCCGCCGACTAGGACTGCAAGTACCAGCCGGGTTGCGGTTGGCAGTTCCTAGAGAAGAACCGGCAATACTTGAGACAACAACTAGCAACTAGGTAATGGGTCTACCTTGCCCAACCCAAACCTCCGTTTTATTTATTTTTTTTATTAAAGAAAAATTGTAGGAGCAGATTACAAAATAAATTTGAACAAACAAATCACCGATATCTCCTCAAATAAGATGCGTCAGCATCCGCTACACCAACATATTATAACAAAGGAAATTCTATTCCATCCATTTTGTTTGACCATATTATATGATTTGTTAACTACATCAAAAATTTTATACCACATATAATAATCTACACTTTATACTTATCTAAACTTTTACAAAAGAATTCACCATCATGAAAAAAAGAACAATGGGATCATTGGTCACTACGAGCTTAGTATTATGAGTTAAAAGAAAAAGTTGAAAATTAGCTAATTTGAGATGTTACATTATTGAGTTAATGGATAGTTAAAGAAAATATTAACCTCTATCTTCACAAAAATTCAACATTTATTCAACTAAAAATTGAATTAACTTTTAATTTTTTGTAATAATTTAGGTAAATTCTTAATATTTTGATAGTTAGTATGAAATAATTATTAACGTTAATATTTATTGTTTAAACATAATTTAGTGATTACATTAAAAGGGTTAATATATTTAAAATTTTGAGATTTCAAATGGTGCTAACCAATACATACTTGTCTTCTTTTCTCTATCATTCCATAACATCTTCCGTGCTTTTGCAGTGACTATGGATGTACGATCTTAATCACCTTACTTAATTACTTAACTTTGGAATCTCTAAAATGAGGACGAGCTTTCTTCCGTAATCTGACGTAAGTATCCCAAATAATCTCGAATCGAGGGCTCAAACATCAGTTTTGTTGGTGGAGGGTTGCAGGCGTTAGGTCATTATCAAGTATCTAATTCCGATCAAGAATCAATTAACTTTTGTCTGATGGGTATAGACGACAGCAATATATTCTACATTAAGCATTGCAAATTGGTGGCTGAGTCAGAAATTGACACGCAGTACTCTGTGCTCATCCTTACTGATTGCACAATTTTGGAGGCATTCACGTGCTCCCATTTATTATGCCACCATAAATAATACGTCAGTCCTCATAATGAGTCAAATGTATACAGTTGCCCGTTACGGTGGTTGAGCAGCTTGTTTGGACGATTTCTCACAGTAACTACAACGTTTGTAATTGTAAGTGTTGCTTTCAATTTTCCTTCTTAAACTATTTGTGGATTATTTTATAACTATTAATGCACTCGTATTATTTTTATATTTTATACATTTTTTAGGATTATTTTATAACCTTTTGGATTTTATAAGTGCATTAAAATTTATAATCAATATTTGGATCAATGGTTACTTTAGAAAATTTTCACTATTCCGAATGAGTATTCAAATATCTGCTGAAATTAATGTTCTAAAAATATGATTCAAAGTTAAACTGATAAGATGAAATGTTTAAAGTTTAAAAGATTCAACTGATATTGAATTATCATTAAATTAGTTAAAAATTGATAAAATTTGAAAGCTAAACATAAAAAGATTAAAGTTTAAAAGATTCAAATTGTTATAAAATCAGTTAAACATTCAATAAAATTAAAATTTTGAAAATATTATTGAGGAGATTGTTTTTATTTATTGAACAATTTAAAATTTTAATTAAAAAGATGACTATTAAATAAAAATTAATTAATTTTAATTTATAAAAATCAATTAGTTAACGAAAACTAGCCGATTGATTATCAAATTGATAAATTTTTAATAACAATAATTATTAAAATAAATTGAACTGAAAAAGTAGTCAATTCAAATTTTTCACAAGTAAACAAAATAGTTTGATTTTTAATCATTGATTAAAATTAATCGTTTTGATTGAATATGTAAATTATTAAATACATTAATTAAAATATATAATTAATAAATTTTTTGATAATTATATATAATTAATAAATTATTATGTATTTTCATTAATTTATTTAATATATTTATTAAAAATAAGTTTTCTCATTATATAATATATAATGATACTAACCCAATTGTTTGGTAGTATATGTTGGTGTATAAGTTGGCACATATATATGGTACGCAATAGTTACATATTTTATAAAGGAGGAGAACCAAAGACAGATCCAAGAAGTCGAACTTTCTTGGTTAGAACTTTTAAGAAGAGAAGATGATGGAGGGTGGAGATAAAGAAAAAGAAAAGATGGTAATGATAGACAACATTTGTCATTTAGTTCAGGTTGGAGACTGCATGAACATGGCTGATGGAGGACATCACGTGAACCCCTTTTTCTTTCTCTTGAATTGTGGATTTTCTAACAACTGAGGTTCGTATTCAGACTGGGAGAGAAACAGTGCATGTTGATTCTTTCATGTTAACCTAATTAATGGTATTTCAGTAGCCTTGTGTTGGTCTTTCTCCGTTTGGCAAACTAGGGTTGCTTCAATTTTCCTCACATATACAAAAGGGGCACGTTTGGAAACCGGCCTGGAATTCGATCTCCACCGTAGCAGAATACTTATAAAAAATCATATTTTAATTTTCAAAAAATCAAGATCAATTTAATTCTATAAAATAAATAACGCATAATCATATAAAGCGTGAATCTAAATTTTTACCTTATTTTAAAGCTTGATCATGTTTTTGTTGTATCTTTTGAACCGTTTCTGAAATCGATCAGTCTCAATCACCGTAGTCACATAAGTGTTTGACCTCTAACAGTATCCACATAATGAGTTAAGAGAACTCTGTAACTCTTACAGAGAGGATTAAGCAAGAAGTAATAGCTTCATTAGAACGTAAACATATTTATAATATATTTTAAACGTTTTAGTAACTTAATTAAAATTAAATTATAATTTCAATTAAACTTTAATTAAAATTACAAATAATTCTAATTAAAGACCAATTGTACACAAACTAGATCAATCAATCATATTGATCCTCATTTATTAAATATTTCATATTTAATCACAAAATTTCTCGAGCTTTACAATCAAATCTAATTTGATTAAAATAACTTTGTTCTCTTTAATCTATTATATATGTGAGACCCATTAAATTCTCAAATATGTTGGCAATGATTATAAATTATAATCATTGCCAACATATTGTTTAATTCTCCAATTAAAAAATTTATAATCATATATCAAGATTGGCGTTTAACAATATATTATTATCACCTAAATATTTAAGAATGTCAAAATAGTTTTACCTAACATTTGCGTGTATGATTTTACCATATAATTCAATCTTTTCATCAACCAATGTTTCGATTAGATATAACATATAATTAATATCTACTATATTTTAAGTCCAATCATATTAGCTCTTTGTCATTAGTTATTGATTCAGTTAACGATATTTGTAAATTATTTACATAACTTTATTTTACCTTAACCAACGATTTCTTGAATCAATACTACTCGAGAACAACAAAATATTATTATCTAATTATTTTAAGGAGGTGAATACTATCTTGATTACACAACTACCCTATACAGTTCATGCTACATCTAATGACTACCGATTTACCAACCTATAGCTAAATAAGTCATAAGTAGTATCAAAATATAGCAATTCCTATACAAGATAACTTTGAAGACCTTAAGTGAAATAATTACTTATATAATCATCACAAGGAGAATTCTATAGACATACAAGTAATATTCCAAAATAGATTTCTCATATCTGGTCTGTTCATTAAACATGTTCTCTAATAAGCACTCATACATTTGTTTAAGTATCTCCATAATTTAGCTTATGAGATTGAATACTTTCTTCATAAGGAAAAACAAAAGTGTTAGTCTTTTTATGTTCTATTAATGTCCAGTCTTAATAGAACAATGACCAGAAACAATATAGGAATAATACATAAATGTAATATGAATCTTATAGTTGTAATATCATTATAATTTAATTTGCAACATACAATTGTCTTATGGACTTTATCATATACATCTAAACATGTATAAGTAAAATAATGCCTTTGACAACCCATTAAATCGTTTGACTTAATAAAAATTAAAAGATTTTATTTGATGACAAAGAACACTACATTTTAAACTACTCAAATGTGAGCTTGTGACAACAAGAAAATACTTTTTAGGCAGCTCTTCTTTAAATTCACAAGCGAGGGACATTTGTTATCCTCAAAGGTGATGCATCCCAATCAAAAAATTTCTAAAGGATTGAATTATCAAGCTTAACTTTGTTTAATTAATCTTTAGACTCTTTGTTCTAAATATCCTTTATTACTAAAAAATATTTTGTTAAAAATAAAATAATATTATTTTTAATTTAGTTAGTATTCAGGCTTAAACTTGGGTTGGATTATAAGACCCAAATCCGAGTCGAGTTTGAGGCCTAACCATTTTTATAGGCAAAAGTCCAAACTTAGCTTAAAGCTGGTCGACTTGAGTCGAACTTGTTACCATCAGTATGTAGAAGTCCTAATAAGAATCTATATTATACGTTTTGTTCTTGGGAAACTTGGGTTTAAAATTAGCTGAAAGTTAGGACTTAATTTTATAATATTAGGTATCATTTGCTTTTATAGATCCTAACAGTAACGATATCTCCCTTAAGGTTATTATATTATTTAAGCTGATATGGGTGCATTTTTATCGCCATCGACTAGATAGTTTTGTGTTTTAGTTACAAATTCTAGAGTTTGTCTTACACTAGTTTGTTTGACCACCTTTGAGGTAGGTCTATAATTAACTATAAACTTTGAAAGTTTGATTTATACTTTCTTTGTTTGTGTGATTTTTTTTGAGCTAAGTCTATGACTAGTCATAAACTTTGGAGTTCGTCTAATTCTTTTGCCAATATGGCTTCTTTCGAGGTAATTTTATAATTAGGTACGAATTTTAGAATCCATCTTATCTTTTTGTTTGTGCTATCTTTTTTAAGGGAAGTTTACATTTAGTTATAAACTTTGAAGTTTGTATTGTGCTTTTTTTGCATGATTGTTGTTTGATGCAATCCTGTAATTAGTTGCAAAATTTAGACTTTGTCTTACTTGTAATTTATGCAACAACCTTTAATCCTGGTCTGTAATTAGTCATAAACTTTAGAAATCATCTTACTTTTTTTTTTGTGAGACCTCATTTGAGGCATGTCTAGGTTAATCACGAACTTTGGAATTCATCTTACACTTTCTTTATTAGTATGATTGCATTTTTAATGTGGGTATGGACTTGTCACAAATTACAAACAAAAGTTAGTTTCAATAAAAGTGTAGGTTTTATATACAGTCATCTAATTTAGTAATAGGAAAGGCATAAACACATTTTAGTCGATCTT
This sequence comes from Erythroxylum foetidum, assembly GCA_026546835.1. Classification (NCBI taxonomy): domain Eukaryota; kingdom Viridiplantae; phylum Streptophyta; class Magnoliopsida; order Malpighiales; family Erythroxylaceae; genus Erythroxylum; species Erythroxylum foetidum. The sequence continues at coordinate 33,740,499 of JANZLF010000006.1, read as the reverse complement.
AAGGTACTTTTTCTCCATTCAAATACAACTTGTAAGTCCTAATCCGTACCACTTTTCTAATTTTAAATGGGCCAACTTAATTTACGAGCATCCCTTTAGCCCTATTCTTATTGACACAGTCTCCCATTTAATTACTAAGTCACTCATATTCCTTTCTCTCTCTTCTTGTATACGTGATCCTCTAGCCCGTGTACCCTGTCCCAACCCTGTCCCAACTCATCCAAACCATCCATTTATGTAGGACCCATGTAAATGGATGGTTTGG
>JANZLF010000006.1:33576168-33586857 GCA_026546835.1 Erythroxylum foetidum | reverse complement strand
TCCATATGTACACTGACTATGAAATGGTGCGTCTACAATTAGTGGTACACCATATTATTTCTATTTTTTATAACACATAAAACATATATGCACAAAGGCTAATCGATTAGCTATAGAAGGCGTGTTCTAATACCACGATATAAAACTTTATATATCAAGAACATTAAATAAATTCAATGCGAAAAATAAATTATATACCTCTGGTTTAAACCAAAACACTTCAAATATAAAAACTATTTATTTAAAAAAACTTTTAGAGAATATATATTTTATTTATGTGCAAGATTCTTCTAATTTATGCCTCTAACTTTTATATTACCCCTAATGAATAACATACAGACATATTTATAGGTTAGAGATCTATAACAACTTGTAATATGTAAGTTCATTATATCTTACTATCGATGATATAATTAATTAATTACTGTGATAACATTAATTTTTTCATTATTTTGAATTTAAATATGTATATGAATCACAAGGATAAATTTTATCGTGACATGATTAAGTGCGGCATAATGATCTCAAAATTCTGTGTTTTAAAGTAAATCAATGACCCTGTATTGGCTGAGTAAGTTGTAATTTATTGTAGTCCAAATAATAATAAAACTTTTATATTTATTTAAGTAATAATTGATAAATATTTCTACTGTATACGTTGTCTTTCTGAATCGAAGCCAATGAACTGAAGCGTTGAATTAGCTGAATTCAGAAGTAGAAAAAGACGGCCGGTGAAAGCGCGGCCGTGGCAAAGAAATAGTCAAGAATCAACGGTCAACTACTGAGTGTCCTCTTTATTTATTTCTCTCTGGTGATGTCGAGATTAGCCATCTTCCGTCGTCGTCACTCCCGTGGGACGGTCACGTTGAATAGACAAGGGTGAGCACTCACACAAGACAAAGCCATCGAATTTGGATTGTACTTGATGGGATAGCTTGATTGCATCTTTATTTGACTTCATAACTGTTACTTTATATGTAAACATACGAAATTGTTGATAAACAAATTATTATAAATTTATAGTATTTTTTCTCTATTTTTGTATTTAAATTTTCATGTTATCTTTTATGTTTTTAACTTATATTATTATGTATTAGAACAAATGAGCTATATTTTTAAGTTTTCTAGTACATTAATCATTTCCTAATATTTGGTCTTTTCATATTGCGTTTCAATTTTTCACTTATCTTTCTTTTATTTCTATCTCTTCTACTTATAGTTTTTGTTCTCCTCGTATTTATCATTATAGATTTCTTTTCTATTATTTATATTGTTAATATTGTTATCATTGGTGTAATTAATACTAATAATAACCAGAATAATAATAATAACGTAAAAATAATTTTATATCAACCTTTAATATTTATTTGTACTTTTTAAAATTTAGGTATGATGTAATTTTTGTTATGTCTTTTTTTTTAATTCAGAATATAATACCTAAACAAAAATTTATTTAGAATTATAATTAATCCAAGATTTTTTCTTTTTTTTTTTTATGGTGATGGTAATTTTTACGATCTAAACCAATAATTAAGCCATCAGATCAAAGCCATCATATCCCAATGGACTCTATATCAATAAGGCACCGAGTTTTCTGTAATAGAACGGAGTTTTTGTTGACTATTTATTATTAGCGGTTATTTTTTCTGTTAGTTAGTTATCGCAATTAGTTTAGTTAACCATGTATATAAGCTGAGACGATGTACAGTGCAATATACAATGATATACAAAATTTCATTTTATACAATTGAGTTCGTTCAGTTTTCTTTGTCCTGTAAGTACGTAGGTCCCAGCATTGTCCTTTTATTTGAAGAATAGATGTAGACTGCGAAAGGTTCCTCGCTCGTTCTTCCTCCAGTTACTGTCGATTGACGTGTGCAATAGTAAGATTCCATGAACCCGCCATCTCCTACATACATATATATACATGGCATGTTTTGATAACTCATTTGAATACCAATCTATCCCAAAATTTTCTGCTTCTCTTTCCTTTTCATGTGTTGGAGCTTCGTTTTGACTAGGGTATTGTGAAAGAAGGCAAACAAAGCCAGGATGAAGAAGCTCAATAGTACTCATGATCGTCAGTCATCTAAACTTGATCGGAAAACTGTGGAGAGGAACCGAAGGATTCACATGAAAGGCTTATGCTTTAAGCTTGCCTCTCTTATTCCACCTAGCCACTTCAAAACTACTAATAAGGTAAACCATGAATCTTTGTCTGTCTGTGTAACATAGTATAACGAATCTTTTTCGTCCTTATTCCCCAAAAACCTCGTGCAATCTTCACCGGAAAGTTTCCTTACGCTATAACGACGTTCTCTGTCATGGTTGTGGTTTGAAGTACACAAAATAAGGGATGCAACGTTATTTACTGGAATCAAAATCCGTAAATTTGTAGAAATTTCTTGCATTGGAGTTACTCTCTTGTCTCCAACATCATTTTCTTATGAATTACTCTAAATTTACAGACTCAAAATGTTACCAGACCAACTCCGACCGTAAATCCCAATACGAAAGGATCTTTTATCCCGTAAAATTGACGTGTCATATTTAGGTCGGTCTTGCGTTTTTAAAGCGACTGACAGGTATAACTAACCACTTTCTTCTTCAACCTGGACCACATTTCTTTCTGGCACTGTAATGGATCTTGTCACGGAGGGAGGTCAGATCACCTCTTCCACTCATCTGTTCACTAAACCCGCCCTACTTTGTTCCGTTTATATCTATCCATCTACTTTTTCTCTATCCTGAAAATTAAATGAGCGGATTTAATTTCGCTTACTCTAGTAATTTCGCTTCTGCATGTCCTCATCGCCACCGCTCACTCGGGAAGGAATTTTAATTTCTCAGCAGTGCATATTATCAATTATATATATATATATATATATCATGCACAAAACGTTCAGTTGTACCATGGAAGTTAGTAATAATTTAGGTTCATCTTTCCGAATTTTCCTTGGTTAACTAATTATTTATACTAAACTAGTTTAACTTCGTTTCAGGACATGTTATCGCAACAAGATCAACTTGATCATGCAGCTTCATACATAAAACAACAGAGAGAAAGGATTAATCAATTGAAGAGGATAAAAGAACAGGCAATGATCGGCAGTCCGACAGGAACCGAGAATGGTACAATGGACGGAGTGATGGTTGGCCTGCGAGTACTTCCAGTGGTTGAACTCAAAGACTTGGGTTCAAGCATAGAAGTGGTGTTGATCAGTGGCCTGAACAAGAACTTTATGCTTTACGAAGCTATCAGTATTCTTCAAGAAGAAGGAGCTGAAGTTGTTAGTGCCAGCTTTTCAAGCGTTGGTGACAAGGTTTTCCACACCCTACATGCTAAGGTGATTACCTTTCTCATACAAAATTCTCCTTGGTCTTTAACCTGATCAGTTAGTTTAATAGGTGGAATGATTTGTCTAATTTTTTTTTCTTTGATGGAATCTCATAGGTCAAAATTTCTCGAGTTGGAGTAGAGACTACAAGGGTATGCGAGAGACTTAGGGAACTGGTTTGCTATTAGAGAGTTGAAAGAGCAGAACCCAGATCAGCAATGAATGATGTAGCATGAACAACTTTTACTTCTCGTGAACAGGAGTTGAAATCTAAATTGTTTCACTTAGAAAAAAAGAAGAAGTTGACAGTCGTTAACTAGATATGTAACTCCTGCAAATATAAAATTTCTAGCCGTTTCATTAGCATGTTGTAAGGTATAAAATTACATCAAAGCTTGTCCACTTCTTAGATCTACCATCCTTCATGATAATTGAAGCTAGCTATGATTATTTCGTAAGCAAATTAAGGCATTTAATTTTGCACTACTAACAAGGTTTTATGAGCTAATTTGATATTAGTCTAATCAGTTGGGAAAGTAGAAGAAGAGAGAGAAAAGAAAAAATTAATTGGACATAAGAAGTTGCTTAGAAATTAAAGTCAAGAAGTACGTAAAAGTCCAAACATTATTCATACAAACAGTGGTTTTGGGGAGTCGCAATATTCAACATGCAAGCTGCAGCAAAGGCTTTGGAGGGCCTATGAAATAACTTCCCTTTCTTCTCTTTTAATTTTTATATTAATAAGGTTTTATTTTTTTAGAATAATTTTTCTAAAATGTTAGTTAACAATTTGACTTATAATTAAAATATAACTTTTTAAAAAATTTTATACAATCTGACAATATAAAAATAAAAACACTTTTATTATAATTTTAACTATATTTATTTTTATAATAAAATTATTTATATATATAAACATTATTTAAAGTATGTTAAATAATATACAAAACACAATATATTAAATCACAATCTATTTAAAAATTGATAGATTCATCCCCCTTGATGCTATGGAGAAAAGTTGGTGAACGAAACAGACAAATAGGCAGAAGCAGCCAACTCTATATTCTAACTCATATTTTTTAAAAATAATTAATTTGGATTTTTTTTTCATAAATATGAAAATTTAATAAAATCATCTACACCCACTTTTCGTGTCGTAGAATGGGGATTGACTCGAAGTGTGAAATTGTGCAAAGATGGTTCGACCTGCGTATCTAAATACGTACTCTGATTGGAAGGGATCAACTACTGCTCCTCGAACACCCCATACCCATAGGGATGTCTGCCACTACCTGTTGACGGGGAAGAATTGACTACAAGCATCAAAATTTATTTCTAATCAATGAGAGCGGAAATTATTAATGTTTTCAAATCAAGAGCATGTTTTCATATGTTTCTGCTCAATATACATCTATAGGTGTCCTGATACCGACAGTCTACGTACTTAAATTTGAATACAAGTTGGAATTAATAGACATAGGGCCAATACGAGTATTGTAAAAGATGATAAGGTGCTTTCATACATTTATGCTTTATATTTTATTAAAAGAAGTTCCATGACACTGATAGTCTACATACTAAGAATTTGGATTAAAAAAACTGATAGTCTACATACTAAGAATTTGGATAAAAAAATCTCCACTCGTGGTTGGTAGTATCTTTAGATATAATAAGGGACAACGATTTGAGTCCAAAAGTATTCGAGAAACAGTAATGATAAATGAACAAATCAGAAAGAAGCAATTAGATATCGATTCTGCTTCCAAATATACTTAAGATCGAGTGGTAGGCAAAGTCGTCCCTTCTCTTCCTTTGCCTTGATGACAAGGGAAATTCCTTTAGTCAATTATGTATCGAGCCGTTTGTGAAACTTAAAGAAAAACACAAGTAAAACCTTGAAAGATATTTGTTGGCAACATAAAATGTAGTTTATGCCTTACATTAGTCGGATGGTTTTAGTCTAATGACATAATATTATTTAAAAGTATTCTTTATTTCATATATATTCATATGCATATGATATAGTTCATAAGATAAATGTACATTGCAAATAAAAGTGCGATAAGATTATAATTATGAGATTCATGTTATATTTATGTATTATTCCTAAATTAATCGTAATTATTGATCTATTTAGACTAGATATTAATAGAGCATAAAAAGAACAACATATGAAAGAATATTTATGGATCAATTCATTTTGCGTGCCTGTATAAGAATATTTATGGATAGATTCATTTTGCGTGCCTGTATTCATGATTGTTTTTCGTTAAATGTTAGTTTTCTTGAAAAAATTTTATTTCCTCTCGTCTTCTTTTTTTAGCAACTTCTTTAACGGTTCAGAATCTCTGTTCAATAAGTTTTTTCAACTTATATAGTATTACCAACCGACACGTCGTTTGGTAATTGGAAGAGAAAGGAAAACGATCTATGACCCATTTGAGACTCATTATTTAATACTCAATAGTCATTACCTTGGGTGCTTTTCATGGTACTCAAACTATAAATTACATGGGACATAAAACAGTCTAACAACATATGCTATATTTTTTCTTTATGAAAGAAGTAGTCAATTTCATAGGTTGAAGTATGAAGATATTTAAACAAATATGTGAGTGTTTATTAAAGAATAAGTTCACTAAACTAATTCAATATGAAAATTTTATTGAAAAACATTACTTGTATGTCTATAAAAATTCTTATCGTCATATTTATATAAGTGATCCTTTAACTTGATGTCCTCAAAGTATCTCATATAGGGATTGCCATGTATTAATACTAATTATGACCTACTCTAGTTAAGGATAACTCAATCTATAGTCATTGAATATAACATGATCTAAATAAAGATAGTTGAATGATCAATATAGGATTCATCACTCTGAAGTGATCAGAAAAAATCTTTCGTTATTTTTAATTAGTATTGATTTAGGAAATTTTTAGTTAAGGTGAAGTAACACTTTAAAAATAGTTTTCAAATGTCAGTAAGACATTAATTACTACTTGTGAAGAACTAATATAATTAGACTTAAATATAATAAATATTTGTTTCATGCTCTATATCCAATTGGAATATTATATGATGTGAATAAGATTATACAAAAATTCATGCACAAATAGGTCCGTTAAAACCATTTTGATATTTCAAATACTTGGGAGGTCATGATGTGTTGCTAGATGTCAATCTTAACCTATTAATATAAATTATTTAATTAAAAAATTAAAAATAAATTAAAGAAGCTTAATTTATCTAACTCTGAATACGGTTTAGAGTTATAATTTACTGCTAATATATTTAAGAACCTAATGTGTTACACATATAAAACTGTAAAAGAGAGAAAAAGGTATTTAAATCAAGTTGATCTAGATTGTAAAGTTTGAAAAAATTTATGATTAAATATGAGATATTTAATAAATAAAGATCAAAATGAGATATTAGATCTTATTTGGCCTAATTAGCATTTAATTAGAACAAACTGTAATTCTAACTAAATTTTAATTAGAATTTTACTTTAATTAAATTACTAAAAGGTCCAAACTCTATTATAAATAGGCTTAAGCTTAAAGGAGCTAAAATTTCTTGCCTCGTCCTCTCACACTTATAGAGTTCTAGTAATATGTTCATGTAGATATTGTTAAAGTTCCAATACATGAGCTACTACAGTGGTTACAATAAATTATTTTAAAAATGATTTAAGAGAAACTTCATGAAAAGGATCAAGCTACATAATAAGTTGCAAATTTTTTATTCATGTTTTATTATGTTCATGCATTAATTATACTATAATTTTAGTGATCTTGGCCTTTGATCAAATAAAAAGATTTTGTGTTTATTTAACAATGGTATAAGAGCCATCTTTTAGTTTTATAACTTGACTAAAGTTATTTAGTTGTCTCTGAATTATTATGAAATTGATTATGCAAATTTGCAAGATTTGAACCTTAATCCTAAATTCTTATTGGAATTGAATAACATTAATTTAAAAATTAAATTAGATTTGAATAACAATATGAAAAGTACATATTAAAGCCCTTATAAACACTAAGTTATCTAGAAAAGTTATAAGTTTAGTGTTTTTATGACAAATCTATGCAACTTTCACCATCATACAACAACAAGAAACCTTAGTTCCCATTACTGTAACAATACCTATATCAATTTTTAATTAAGGAAATAACAAAATATGTTTAAATACAAGTTTATGCTGGTTATGTCCAGATGAATACTTGGAAATTTTTTATATAAATAACATCCCTTGTTTTGCTTGTTATTGAAATGGAATAATAGCTTGTTTTGGATGTAGAACATGAGTTGCCATTGTTTTTTTAAAATTAAAAAACCACTATGATATGATGATATATGACTCATGAATGTGGAAGTTACTCATTTTTATTGAATGGAAGAGGTGTTATTGTTGATGCTAGAAAATGATTCGATATAAGTTACTTGCAACAAGGAGACCCATCGTCTGGTGATCATTGGTCATGTGTTACAAGTTATAAACGTAGCAAAAGTTACTGTATGTGGCTTAAAAAGGCTCTACATTATGGGCTACTATCATCATTGATGGCAAGAGAAGTGGTGTCTAATAGTTGAGCTTGTGGTGTCAAGTAAGAGCGACATGTGCTAGCTCTTGTTGACATCAATTAGGGATGGCAGTCTTGACATCAAGTAATGTTTTTGATATGAATCGTAATAAAGTCCTGGGGGTCGATGGATTCGATGCTTTATTTTTTTAAAAACAATAGAGGAAGGTTAGGCCTAAAGTAGTGGAATTCATTAAACAAGTTTTTAGTCTAGGAAGGTCGGAAGAGGATTTAAATCAAACCATCCTAGTTCTGATCCCAAAAATCCCCGGCCTATTTAATGTCTCACTTCCGATCGATTAGCTTTTGCACTGTGCTCTATAAGATAATTTCTAAAGTCATTGCGAATCGACAAAAGAATCAGATGGAGCATCTTGTGGAGGAGACTCAATGTAGCTTTATACCTAGCCAGCAAATAACTGATAATATTATCATAGCTCAGGAGGTCATTCACTTGATGCGCAAGAAAAAGGAGAAGACTAGATACTTTGCGATCAAGGTAGACTTGGAAAAAGCATAAGACAGAATTTGATGGGATTTTATACACAACACACTAATGGAAAGTGGAGTTTCGGATAAGCTAATTAAAGTCATTATGAATTGTGTAACAACGGTTACTATGCTAGTCGTTTGGAAAGATACTTGTACGAATCCTTTCGGTTCTTCACGAGGTATTCGGCAAGGAGATCCGCTATCGCTTTACTTTTTTGTTTTGTGCATGGAAAGGCTAGGCCATCTAATTTCACATGCGGTGGAACAAGGACTTGGAAAACTGATAAAGCTGAGTCCTATAGGACCGCCCATATCTCACCTCTTTTTTGTTGATGATCTGATCCTTTTTGCTGAAGCTACGAAGTCCCAAACACGTATAATTGCAAGAACTCTAGAGGTGTTTTGCAAATCATCAGGACAAAAAGTCAACCTTGAGAAAACTGAAATATTTTCTCCAAGAACGTCTCCCCAATATTGACGTGTAGGCTTAGTGAAATCCTGAACATCACAAGTGCGAACAATCTCGGGAAGTATTTAGGAGTTCCATTGATTCATGAGAATACCACGAGGTGTACCTACCAGCATATCTTGGATAACGCACGCAAGAAACTTTCAGGATGGCAAGAAAAAGTGTTGTCTCTAGTAGGGAGAGTTACATTAACTCAATCAGTTATTTCGGCCCTCCCTATTTTCATAATGCAAATAGTGCAACTTCTGCGGCATCTTTGAGATGATTTGGAACGCACCATGAGAGATATTATTTGGGGATCAATGGGAGAGCATCGAAAAATGCATCTATTCAAATGGGACGCAGTGTGCCAGCCCAAAAAAGCAAGGGGTCTTGATTTAAAGCATATTCGTTCTTCAAATGATGCTCTATTGACTACGCTAGGTAGGGCGTTGCTCATGTAACCCATAGCTTTCCGAATCTTAAGGGCTAAATATCGACTAGACCCTACCCATATCTCCCTCACTCTCAATAGGACAGGGGCTTTCGTTATTTGGAGAGGCATCTCCACAACTTGGTAGTTTGTTCGCCAAGGCATAAGGTGAAAACTGGGAATTGGAAGGCATGCTTTATTCTGGTTGGACAATTGGGTGAATGACTGGGGACTGCTCATTTTAGTGATAACCTCTCCACTTCCCCTAAGCGCTCTTTATGCTACAGTTGCAGAGTTCATGAATGAAGTCAGTCTCTCGTAGTGTCATCTGTTTCAGCGGTACCTCTCTTCTATAGTCTGTATGGAAATTGCAGTGATCCAATTCAATACAAAAAACACAACGGAAGATACCATAATTTGAGGACAAACAAATCATGGGAGATTCACAACAGCTTCCGCTTGTGATTTAATCGAAGACAATACCACGCCTGTGTCTAGCAACCATTGGGAGTTAATTTGGAAATAAGCAGGGCCCCAACGAATTAGGGTTTTCCTTTAGTTATTGGCGAAACAAAAGCTGCTGACCAATTAACAACGAGTGACTCGATACCTCATAATGGATAGTAGATGTCATTTCTGTGGGAATAAAGAGTCCACTTTGCATGCTCTTCGAGATTGTTTGCAAGTGAAAACTTTCTGGTGTAAATTTCCCACAGAAGTGATTGACGCGAATTTTTTCAACAATATGTGGAAAGGTAGGTAAAATCTAATCTTATGAAACACTCACAAATGTGGCAGATTCACTCGACCATAATCTATGGAGTAACATGTTGGTTTTTATGGCAATGGCATAACAGAAGCATCTTTGAAGATGACTTTGAGTGGCCAACAGATGGGACTAGGGCAGTTATGGACTACGCCAATTGGATAGTTAGGCAAGGGTTATAGACATCAGGGATTACTCGTCGGTCATCTTACTGGTTGGACCAAACCGATGGAGGGATGAGTCAAGCTAAATACAGATGGGGAGGTTAAACATGGGCTAAACATTGTTGTTGCTGGAGGACTGATTAGGGATTGCCATGGTTAGTGGTGCGAGGGATTTTTTCAACACATCGGAAGGGCCTTGCATATAGCCACCGAACTTTGGGGAGTCCAATTAGGACTTATCTTGACCTGGATGCTTGGATATCGACGACTGATTGTCGAAGTGGATTCGTTAGAGGTGATTTGTATTCTCTCCTCTTATATTATACCTTCAGTTGAGTATTCTTTCTTAGTGGTAGGTATCCATGACCTACTCCACCTAGTGTTGGACCCCGTCTCCGAGGCCCAACATTTGGAAGCACACAAACGTAGCGGACCCAAAACCGACAACAAACCGACCATAA
>JANZLF010000006.1:33538766-33548833 GCA_026546835.1 Erythroxylum foetidum | reverse complement strand
ATCACTCAAAAATGCTACAATTTTGCAATTTATTAAAATCATAAATCAATTAAAAATTCCCTTTCATTCAAAACAATTGTTGAAGCATGTGTGTATGATGTGTGTTTACGTTGACATGTGGGAGTATTTATGGCAAAGGAACAAGAAATAAGATTTTGATTAAATAGATTTTATGATTTGTGATTGACGGATAGAAACTTTGTATAAGATTGATTATTGATAAAAAAAGAAAAAGAAAAAAAAATTACACCAGTTTTGGATAGTTTAGTTTAAGGTCTCCAACGTGACCCTTTCACTTTCTAAAATATTTGTTCTCAGTTGTCAGAATGTGATTCCCAATTTAATCAAACTATTTGTTTGCTTCCGATTCGATTAGTTCAATTGTGTCGTTTGATTGGTTTGATTTTTGATTCGTATTACGATTCAATATCGCTTCTTCCCCTTTCGATTCGTATTCGTTTCGCTTCGCTATTTTTGCTTTCGTTTCCATCAATTTATATTCGTTTCCGCTTTCGCTTTTGTGTCCGCTTTTGGTATTGCATTATTTGTATGTTTTCGTTACTGCCTCTTCGTTTTCATTTTGTTTTCCGATTGGGATCCGACTCCGAGATTGGGTCCCAACATGTGCTGTTCTTGTGATACTAGTGCCAAAGAAAGATGGAAGTTGGAAGATGTGCGTGGACTGCAGAGCAATCATCAAAATTACAGTGAAGTATCGACGTCTCATTCCTAGGTTAGATGACATGTTAGATCAATTGAATGGTGCTGTGATTTTTACTAAAATTGATTTGATTGGGGGTTACCACCAAATTCGTATGTCCCAAGGTGATGAAAGAAAAACTGCATTTAAAACTCAACATGGACTATATGAGTGGATGGTAATGCCATTTGGTTTGACAAATGCACCTAACACTTTTATGAGATTGATGAACCATATACTTCATGCATTCATTAATAAGTTTGTTGTTGTGTAATTTGATGACATCTTGATATACAGTAGGAGCTTAGAAGAACACGTACATCATTTGAAATGTGTACTTGATGTCTTGTGTGAATAAAAGTTGTATGCAAATGTTAAAAAGTGTAGCTTTTGTAAGGATAAGGTTAATTTTATTGGTTTTATTGTTAGTGCTAAGGGCATTGAGGTTGATGAGAATAAAGTGAAAGCCATTAAAGAGTGACCAACACCTAAATATGTTTAAGAAGTATAGAGCTTTCATGGTTTAGCCTGTTTTTATAAGCGGTTTGTTCCACACTTTAGCACTATAGCTGCACCACTTACAAAGGTCATTAAGAAAAATGTTCCATTTATGTGGGGTCCTGAACAGGAAAAGGCATTCATGCTACTGAAAGATAAATTGTGTTCCACTTCTTTGCTTGCTTTTCCTGATTTTAATAAAATTTTTGAAATTGAATGTGACGCTTCTGGAGTAGGCATAGGTGCTGTGTTAATGCAGGAGAAACGCTCTTTGTCATATTTTAGTGAAAAGTTGAATGGAACGACTCTAAAATATTCTACCTATGATAAAGAATTGTATTCTTTAGTGAGAGCGCTCGAAACATGGCAACATTACTTGTGGCCGAAGGAGTTTGTCTTCCACACTAACTATGAGTTCTTGAAGCATCTCAAAGGACAAGAAAAGTTGAATAGAATGCAAGATGGGTTGAGTTTATTGAGACATTTCCATAGGTCATTCAATATAAGCAAGGTAAAGAAAATGTGGTAACTGATGCACTATCTCGCAGGTATGCTTTAATCTCTACTCTAAGTAGTAAGTTGTTAGGATTTGAGTATATCAAGGATTTGTATGCTACTGATAATGATTTTGGAAATGTGTATGATGCTTGTGAAATTGTTGCATTCAATAAGTTTTATCGCCATGATGGGTTTTTGTTTAAGGAAAATAGACTATGTGTGCCAAATTGTTCTTTGCGTGAATTATTCGTTATAGAGTCTCATAGCGAAGGTTTAATGGGCCATTTCGGTGTACAGAAAATATTGGACATTTTGCATGAGCATTTCTTTTGGCCACATATGCATAGGGATGTAGAACGTGTTTGTGCAAATTATGTTCAGTGTAAACAAGCTAAATCTAAAGTTATGCCTTATGGATTATACACACCATTGCCTGTACCTAGTGCACCTTGGGAACATATTTCTATAGACTTCATTTTAGGTTTGCCTAGGTCTACACATGGTAAAGATTCAATTTTTGTGGTTGTTGACAGGTTTTCTAAAGTGTCTCATTTCATTGCTTATCATAAAACCAATGATGCATCTCATATTGCAAACTTGTTCTTTAAGGAAGTTTTTTAACTGCATGGAATTCCAAAGATCATAATTAGTGATAGAGATGTCAAATTTTTTAGTTCTTTTTGGAAAGCGTTGTGGGCAAAGTTAGGAACTAAATTGTAGTACTCGACTACTTGTCACCCACAAACGGATGGATAAACTGAGGTTGTCCATCGTACTTTTGGAACCTTGTTGCGTGTTGTGATTAGTTAAATTTACTCACTGAGGAAGAATGCTCGCCCTTTGTTGAATTTGCGTACAATAGAAATGTTCATTCTTCTACTAGTTTTTCACCATTTGAAACTATGTATGGATTTAACCCACTAACTGTTATGGATTTACTTCCTTTGCCTCTTAGTTAATTATCTAATATAGATGGTGAACATAAAGTAGATTTGGTAAGGAATATCCATGAACAAACCCGTCGACACATTGAGAAAAAGAATAAGCAATATGCATCTAGTGCTAATAAGGGAAGAAAGTTTGTTTCATTTGAACCTAGAGATTGGGTGTGGGTTCAAATGCGCAAGGAAAGATTTCCTGATAAACGAAAGATAAAGCTACATCCAAGAGGCGATGGCCCATTTCAAGTTCTCGAAAAGATAAATGACAATGCCTACAAATTGGATCTCTAAGGTGAACAAGGCGACATTAGTGCTTCGTTTAATGTTTTCTATTTATCTCCTTTTACCATTGTAGATTCGAGGACAAATCTTTTTCAAGAAGGGAAGGATGATGTGAGCTCAAGAGAGAGTCAAAAAACAAGTCAACTATCGGATGAATCGTTGACCATGCCGAAAGGACCGATTACTCATGCTAATGTTAAGAGGCTTAGAGAAGCTTTTGGTGGGCTTATATGTACCATGGTTGATGAAGAAAAGGCCTTTGGAGATCAAGTAACAATCAATAACATCAAGGCAGTAACACTATTCACGTGTTCTGACTTGGGCCAAAATTCTAACATTGATTTAGGCCAAATCAGCCTAACTACCTACCATAAAAGTTATAGATTTTTGTCTTAGCTTTCCAACGGTATAAGATGTGCCTTAATCAGAGGTTCGTAGCCCAAAATATGCTCGATTTACTAAAGGATGTTCTGTAGGAAAAATTGTTACATCCTCTTAAGTGATGTTTCGTTTTTCCAGCTAGGTTTTTCGTTTTTTGGCCCACTTTTTGAGACTTTAAAAGGTAGTTTCTCTGCACTTCATAGGGCAGCTTACAGTGAGAATAGTTCTAGGTCACTTTGTAAGGGATTCAACCCTGAAATTCTCTACAAACCGATTTTACGAACTTATCAAGTGATTAGTCGGATTTCTTCTGACGTTCTTTTGATATCTTTGTGCATTTTGGTTTTTGATTGCATTATTAAGGCGTCGAAGGATCTTCTGACAACTTTGAATTCTTGGGTAGGGTTCTATCAATTTAAACTTAAATTTGAATAATTTTGAAAATTTAGTGTTTTTTGGACATTCTAAAACATTAAGTTTGACCAATACTTTACTACAGATTTTAGTTTGAAAAATGCACTTCTTGCCTAACTTAAAATTTAATTCTTTTTTACTCATTGTTCCACTTGAATATAGAGTATAAAATTAGTGTATACTCTATTAAATATATTTAATTAATTCTTACAAATTAGTAATTGATTTATAGTTAATATTTTAAAACAACTATTCAATATTAATTAACTTTGACTACAAAATTCTCAAATCATTAATAATAAAAAAATAGAATATTCTCCCTAATTACTATGAGTTCTAAGTTGATTTAATCAATTATTTCCATATAGTGTATGCTATATTTAAGAGTTAGTGATTGAGCTACTCTAAACAGAATAAGTCATAAGTAGCATTAAAATATAATAATTCTCATATAAGATTCTATGATAATCTCAAATCTAAATATCAATTTGTGCACTCATTATAACAAGAAAAATTTTAAACATACAAGTAATGTTTCATTTGGATCCTCATTATTAACTCATTTTAGTGATATTATTATCTAATAAGCACTCATACAATTATTTAAATATTTTTATTCTTTAATTTATGAAATTAGTTACTTTCTTTATATAAATAAATATGGATTTGTTAATTTTAGTATTCTATTAATATCACATTTTGATATAACTATAGCTAAAATTCGTAGGTAGAAGTTGTTATTCGCCCTCTAACATTTCGCATAAATTCTAAGATAGCTCCTACCATTATCACTGGTACCAATTTGCACCATAACATTTACATAATGACATGATTTGCACTCCCAAGCCTAACTCCATTAGATTTCTATTATATCTTCGTTAAGATTAGCAGTAGGTTATGTTGGGCCAGGTCAGATTCGAGCTATAATTAATTGAGCCTGGATCCAACTTGAGACCTGAGGCTAATTAGGCCAGGGCTCAAGCCAAGCCTGATTATTTTCTTTTTTAATTTACATTTAAAAATAACATTATTTTATTCAAAACAACATCATTTATACTTGATATATATGGGCTTTGAGCATGGTCGAGCATAGCCATATGAGTCTAAACATGACTTACAACTTAAAAATAGAAATAATTGAGTCTGACTCATAGCTCAAAAATTAAAAAAAACTAAGTCACAATCGAAGTTCGATTGACTCAATCTAAGCCTGTCGAATTTAAATCAAATCGAGCCAAATTTGGAAACAATTATCATCCCAAATCTCTATCACGATACTATTACTTCGTGAATCGTGAGGCATAGCATGCTAACTATACAATCTGGCTTGATGTTACAAGTTTTGTTTCTTAAGGTAAAAGGTATTATCTACTCCCTATTTTTTTCGATAAAGTGTAACATAGTCCCTAGTATCAATTTGCACCTTAACATTCCTAAATAGCGCAACTGGCACCCTCAAACCATTAGTATTAGTCTTCGTTATGTCATTGTTAACTTATTACATGTGGCATACTAACTATGTGTTAGTGAATATATAAAACCAATTAAGCTGACCTCACACAACAGCTTAAGTTATTGTGGTGAAACAGTCACTTAACATAGTATCAGAGCCTTCGTGACCAAGGGGTCGTGAGTTCAAATCCTACTACTCACCTATTATTTAACACAAGGTAGAGTAGACCTATGCAAGTTTCAAGCCCAAAGGACTTTCACTTGAGGGGGTATGTTAGCGAATACATAAAACCAATTAAGTTGACCTAATACAATAGCTTTAGCTATTGTAGTGAAACGGTCACCTAACACTATGTCATTATGACCATATGAACACTAATATGGCTATTATGAAATTTACTATGTTTACTTTTATAATCATTTAATTATTAAAAATATATTACAATATTATTTTCATATAGGGACTTTTTATTAACTTCTTTTGCAATTTCTCATGTAACACCTTTTTTAAATTATAATAAAATAAATCTATATCAATTGTCTTTTAATAATATATAATTAATAAAAATATATAATTAAAACTTTTTTCTAATAATAAATATGATACAAAGAAAAATTATAAAAATTAATTTACATAAGAAAACTTAAATTATCATACTTTTTTCCAATTGTAGAGATGTAAATTTTATTTATAGAAATAAGGAAAGAAATATAAAAATCACTAAAAAGTTTGCATGTATAATTATTAGCTATAGTGGATAATTTTGACAAACATGTTAAATTTAAAAGTTCTGTGTTAATAGCTTAAAAGTTTTAAGTTAAAAAAATGCAATACACTCTGTACAGTAGAAAGTAATCATGACAACTTTTGGAATAAGTGAAGATACTATGCAAACTTCTTATAAATGAATATAAAATTTTGCTTTTATATTACACTTTAATTATTATATAATAGAAGCTTTAATATTATATAATTTTAGAATTAAATTCACTGTTTGCATAACTAGCATGCCACTAGTCACAAGTTAACAATGTCGTGATAGATATCTAATGGAAACCTAATAGAGTTAGGTTTAATTTTGCAAAATGTGTTATTTTGTAAACACATGGGTATAAATTGATAACAGAGATAATGACATGAGCTATTTAGAATTTATGAAAAACTTTATAAGCCAAACTACAAAAGTTCATAATAGCCATGTCAGCATTCACGTGCCTAGAATTATACAATTAGCAATAAATATATAACAAACAATTATAAAATTAAGTTTGAGGATGTAAATTGTGTTATTTCCTAAATGTTAGAGTATAAATTGAAACTAGTAATAAAGGAAAATATTATCTTAAACTCTATGCAAAATGTTAGGGAGTAAATAACACCTTTCGCCAAAATAATAACTATTTATATTTCAAATATAAGTTTTTTTAAAAGTAAAAGAATTCATTAAGCCATAAAAGGCAATTCGTGTCTTTACAAGTTTGATCAAACAAAAGAAGTACAACGCTCATATACACAACCTAGGGAAAAGCTAGGAAGTTAAAGATTTCATTGTCTTCTTGACAAAGAGCTCAGATGTTCTTTAATATGATGGGCTACAAGTGTTTCCCTTGTCCAACAATGAAGCTTGTGAATTAGGACTTACTTATCTATTATAACCTTTTTAAACAATCTTTAGTTTCTTTCTCTCCAAATGGCATACACTGCACAATTGAGGCTTAGACTAAGGCGGACTTTATCTTTACCCATTAAGTTGAATTTATGATCAACCCATACCAAAATTATGGTCCAATATGATTCTTGATAGTATAAATTCATATTGTGTTAAATGATTGCCTAAATAAAGGAGGCGAAACTACATTTTAAGTATAAATGGCCCATACTTTCAAGTTTAGTCACACATAATTCACGTAGCTTGTCATTTGAACCTTTTATCCTATCTTTAGTATTCATTCTACCTTTAGTTGCAAGCTAAGTAGTGAAAGAGGATTTAGGCTTTAAGGACCCTTTCCACACAATATTGTACCAAGGAATGAGAGGATTATAAGGCTAAGAGTTTTGATGCATGAGGAGTTTACATAGTCTCCACTGTTCCTTAAAGATCAAACAGACACGTCTAGAGTGTGTGGATTAGGATGATAGCTAGGAAAATAACTCTGGAGTATGTCAGCACCCCTACCTTGAAAGTTTCAAGAATAGTGATTAATTACATTGTTAACTCTTGCATGAAGTTAGATTTGTGAAAAAAGAGGAAGGACATATTCCCTAAGGTTAAAAGGACTTTGTGAAGTCTAATTGTCAAACCAAAACTATGCTCCTTCTCCATTCCCTATCCGCATTTTGATGAAAGGGTAGACAATGAGCCTATTTCTTAGGAATTGAATAAAAGGCTAAGAAAACTCTTTTCTTTCAAAAATCTGCCATAAATTGGTTTTCCTGAGATAATACTCATTGATTCATTTACTCCGAAGAGATTCTTTATCCTTGAACAATCTCCAAATTATTTTAGGTACTTGCATAGTTTGAAAAGTGTGAATTGGTGTAAGGCCAAGCCCCCCTTCATGCTTCTTCCAACAGAGTTGTTCCCATTTAATTTTAGTAATCTTAACATTGTCAATGTTGTTAGAGTAGAGGAAGTTTCTGATGCATTTCTCTATCTCCTTAATAACACTCAAGGAAAGAATAAGATGAGTACTCCAAAGTGTATGGAGATTGTTCAAAATAGAAATGATTAGCTGAACTCTACTTACTTGAGACAAAGCTTTATTTTGCCAATAATTGATAGTTTGCTTGTATTTCTCCATATCTTAGTTTTTTCTCTGAAATAGGGACTCCCAAATAAGTGAAATGCATTCCGTGGAGGTTGAGATCAAAAATATGCTAAATTCTTTTAGTGTTGGTAACATTTAATCATAAATATTCCACTTTTACAATGATTGATTTTTAATCCTGAGGTTTTGTAGAAGTTCATGATAATTGACGTAAGATAGAAATGGATGCCTGAAGAGCTGCAAAAAGTAAGATTAGATCATTTGCAAAACAAAGATGAGAAATAGACAATTCCTTACATTTATGATGAAATTTAAAAACAAGTTTGCTAGCTAAGTTGAAGCAAATGATTATGTTTACGATTTCCACAGCAATGACAAAGAGATAAGAGGGAAGTGGATCCCTTTGTCTAATGCCAATAGAACCTCTAAATTGGTTGGTTGGAGCACCAGTAATGAGGATGTTATAAGAAGGGGTTGAAATGTAAGCACGTATCCATTTAATGAAGAAGATTAGAAATCTGAACCATTCTAGATAAGTAAGGATGAAGCTCTATTGTAATCTATTAAAGGCTTTGGAGAGATCAATTTTGATAGAATAACTTTTAATGGATATTCTAAGCTATAATCTCTCATCAACTCTTGCACTAAAAGAATATTGTCAAAAATATATTCATCATGAATGATTCGATTCAATTTTTTCTTAAGCCTATTAGCAAGAAGATTTGAGATCACCTTGTAAATGGTACTATAGTAAGAGATTGGACAAAAATCTTTAAGGCAACTTGTATTGGGAAGTTTAAGGATCAAACAAATATGAGTACCATTGATTTCCCTCAAAATCTTCCTTAAATTCTTAAATTCCATCACTGTTTCCCCACGTAGCTTGTTAGTAATGAGCCATGTTTTTTTTAAAAAAAGTAGGCATTGCAACCATCAAGGCCTAGTACTTTCGATGGATTAATATTGAATAGAACATCTTTGATCTCCTACATAGTAAAAGACTTTTGAATCTTCATTAATGTCTCCAGAGATAGGGAAAAGGGAGGGCCAATAAGATTTGTCAACTCCTGAACATTAGTAAGACCAGGAGAGTTTGGAGCACTAAGCAATGATTTAAAGTATCTGACTATCAAATTCTTTAAATAACTATTGGCTGAAAGCATCTGGCCATTTGAATCCTACAGACAAGTTTTCTTGTTTATGTTTCTCCTTACCAAGATAGTATTGTGATAAAATTTAGTGTTGAATTCCCCCTCTCTTAACCAAGTAATTCTAGCCTTTTGCATAAGTAATTAATCATACTCTCAAAGAGTAATTTTCTACATCTTTAGTTTAGTAGCCTCAGTATTTCTGTAAGTATGGTTAATCGAGTGAGTGTAACAAGCCTCTTAAGCACTTCTCAACTCTCTCGTAGGTTATAGCTTGATAAAGGTGGTGGACTGATCCGCTTTATAGAAATTTTTCAGTTTGCTTATAAGTAAATAGAGCTTCCTCTTTAGTTGAAAGGTTTTACATCATATAATTCTGACATTTCAGACCTCTTATATTAACTCCATAAAACCATCTCTACTTACTAGAAAGTTTAAAATTTTAAGAGGAGATTTGTAAGAAGTAGGGGAATTGAGATTCTGTCTCTACTTACTAGAAAGTTTAAACTTTTAAAAGGAGATTTGTAAGAAGTAGGGGAATTGAGATTAAGTACCTCTATAGTAGAGTGATCTAAGCATATAAGGGCTCTAAAGTGAGTGTATGAATTGGGAAATTGACTCATCCATAGCTTGTTCTCCAATATTCTATACAGTTTTTTTCCTGATAAGACAACTTTTATGCTACTTATTACTTCAGGTGAAGAAATGACTAAAAAATCTAAGTTCAATCATTTGTAATTTGATAGCAGCACCATCCAGTTTTTTGCCAAGATTTGAAGTGTTGATTCTGTCTCTCTAAGCTTGATTGAGCCAAATTTATATTACAAATTGGCTGCATTTTTATAGCTACTTGCGCATGTGTTGACTCCTTATTGATGATTTTTGTGCTTAAATTGGTTCCTCATACTGAGTTCTTTCAATTCTCAATTTGTCAGTGAATTGTCATGATTTGATACTTATTTTTCCACAATTTTTATTGGGACA
>JANZLF010000006.1:33525134-33538666 GCA_026546835.1 Erythroxylum foetidum | reverse complement strand
TTAGTTCCAATTAAGTGAGACGACCCGAGGTTGCACTCTATACCGCAATCTTGGAATTTATTTTATTTGACCGGTTTTCAAGGATCGATCGTAAGATCGCATCGGCAGAGCCGCGATCAGAGCTTCAAAGGGATATCGTACATAGTTAATGTCTCTTTTAATAAGCTAAGGAAAATTTATACAACTTATTATAAAAATCTACAACTTATAACAAAAAAGTTAAATCAGTTACAATTTTATCTTCGTAATAATCTTACCTTACAAAATGAAATTGAAAATTTAATAGAACAACTCTACAACGAAAACCCTTTAGATCATAAATAGAATAAGAATAATTAATTAATTAAAATAAAATTAAAAGATCTTACACAACAGGTCAATATTAAAAATAATATCACATACACACAATAAGATGTTCAAGAATTTATCACTGAATGTTCAGAATTATTGTGTAAACAATTAATAGCACCAAGTACAAGTAAACATTCAACTTTAGAGTTCTGTATAATTAATTACCATACTCCTTTTACCACGTTTTTGTTTTGAATGGTTATTTACATAAAAGGTTGGAGTTGAATGTTTACTTGTACTTGGTGCTATTAATTTTTTGTATAATAATTCTAAACATTCAGTGATAAATTTTTAAACATCTTGTTGTGTGTATGGGATATTATTTTTAATATTGATTTCCTATATAGGATCTTTTAACTAGAAAAATTAGAAAAAGCAAAAGTGATATAAGAGATCTAAGCTAAATATAACTCTAGTAAAACCATGGAAGATGTAGAAAACGATATAAAAATTCAATTAGAAGTAATTATCCAATTAGTTAATAAATTAACATTAGATAAAGACAACAATTCTTTAAAATATGAACTTTAAATCCTATTAATTAGTTAATAAATTAACATTAGACAAAGACAACAGTTCTTTAAAATATGAACTTTAAAAACCCATTACTGATCAAGATATAAGTAATTTATGTATATGAATTAGATCAAGAAGTATATATGGAATAATCAAAACCTGTTGAAAAACCCGAAACTAGCCACAATAAAGAAAAATGAAATAGAGAAAATCAATCAAAATATGATTGGAATTGTGGACCAGTTGAACAAAAAGAACTAAATCGAATTGGATACTATAGAAAAGATAATAAGATACGAAAATTTCTTACAGAATATACACCAAAGCATGTCACATTAGGATTCGATGGCATTCTCAATTTAGATTGTGTTATATTTCCAGAAAAACTTTTACTTGAATGGCCTAATAGATTAACACTAGTCATTCAACTCGAAAAACCTTTTGAATGATTGACTAATATAAGTACTTTATGGAATTTTATCACATATAAACACAACAGGTATATTATTAAATTTTTTATTAGACAATGAAATATGAATAAAGAATACCACTGAATTTCTTTATGCTATTGAACCTATAAAAGCTTTTCCAGTAGTCACTAATGAAATTTATAAAGAATTTGTCGGAAAAATATAACTTCATATAAATAAGAAATTGAAAACGAAGAAAGAAAAAATTCATTATGGCATCTAAATAATATAAGAATCTATGACATATGTTATTTAGAAGAATATATTTGTGAATACAAAAAATATTATTATAAATTGAAACGTCCCAAACAAGAAATTTATATACAAATCTGTATACAAAAATTGCCTTGTCCTATAAATAAAACAGTAGAAGAATTATTTCAAATAAGACAACAAGATAATTTAGTAGCTTATAATCTAGGATGGGCTATTTCCATAGTAAAAGAAGTATTATCACAAAAATGTCTAGAAGATAAACTTAAGCAAAAATTAAGACATACAGATATTCAATTATGTTGTTCAAAATATTCAGAAGTATCTCAACAATATGGATGTGATTATTTTTATCCAAAACATAGAAAATCTAAAAATAAATATAAATAACAAAAATATCCTAAATCTAATTATAAAAAATCCCCATTTAAACCTTATAGAAAAAAAATTAGAAGAAAAAATTATCAAAAATTTAAGCCAAAGAAAAATATTGTCCTCAAAATTAAAAAAAAACATGTAAATGTTGGTTATGTAAAGAAGAAGGTGATTATGCAAATAAATGTCTAAAATAAAATCAAAATAAATATAAAGAAAAACTTAATATTTTAAATTCATCAATTAAGTACAATTTAGAACTATTGAATCAGATAATGAAACAAACTTTACAATCTCTTCATTATATCAATATGACAACCAAAATTTAGAATCAACAATTGAATCCGAATACAAAATTTAGAATCTACACTATATGACCTTAAGAACACCAATAATAAAATCTTTAAATCATAAATCAATAATTCTTAAACTTCCTATATACCATACAACTTATTATAAAAATCTACAACTTATAATAGAAAAGTTAAATCAATTACAATTTTATCTTCTTAACAATCTTACCTTACAAAATGAAATTGAAAATTTAATAAAACAAGTCTGCACTGAAAATCCTTTAGATCCTAAAAAGAATACTAATAATCAATTAATTGAAATAAAATTAAAAGATTCTACACAATAAATCAATATTAAAAATAATATCCCATACACACAACAAGATGTTCAAGAATACAAGATGTTTAAGAATTTATCATTGAATATTTAGAATTATTATGCAAACAATTAATAGAACCAAGTACAAGTAAACATTCAGCTCCAGCCGTCTATGTAAATAACCATTCAGAACAAAAACGTGGTAAAAGAAGAATGGTAATTAATTATAAAGAACAAAATAAAGCTATTATAGGTGATGCATATAATTTACCTAAAAAAGATTATATTATTAATAGATTAAAATTACTCATTGGTTTACTACAATAGAGGCCAAATTTGGTTATTGGCAATTAAGATTACACGAAAAAAAACAAAACCATTAATAGCCTTTACATGTCCTCCTTAAAAACATTACCAATGGAATGCATTAGATTTCAAATTAAAACAAGCTCATGGTATTTACCAATGTTTTATGGATAATAATTTAGAAGGATTAGAAGAATTTACACTAGCCTATATTAATGATATTATTATATTTTCGAATAAAGATAAGGACGATCATTTGAAAAAAAGTAAAAACTGTTCTCACTAGATGTCAACATAAAGGATTAATTTTAAGTAAAAAAAAGAAAATAAAATTAGCACAACAAAACATTGAATATTTAGGCATAGAATTTAATAATGGATTTTTAAAATTACGTCCAAATATTCTTGAAAAACTACAACAATTTCTAGAGATATTAAAAAATATCACTGAAGTTTAAAATTTTCTTAGATTATTAAATTATATATCTGATCAAGGATTTCTTAAAATTTTAGCTAAAGAAAGAAAAAGGTTACAACTTAAATGTAGTACAAAAAATTAATAGATATGGACAGAGGAAGACACAATAATGGTAAAAATATTAAAAAATCTTTGCAAAGATTTACCATGTTTATTTAATTATAATGCTACGGGTACACTACTAGTACAAATTAATGCAAGCATGGATAAATGGGCTGCCTGCATTCTGGCACAACCAACCAACTCAAAGAAATGCCTCTTATGTAAATATATCAATGGGACTTTTAATCCTACCAAAAGGAAATATCCTATTCACAAAAAGGAAACACTTGTATGTATTAAAACATTACAAAAATAGAAAGTGAATTTATTACCTGTTGAATTTTTATTTCAGACAGATTCCAAATATTTATGTGGATTTATTAAATATAATATTAAAACAAATTAGAATCAAGGCCGATTAATTAAATGACAATTAGAATTAAATCA
This sequence comes from Erythroxylum foetidum, assembly GCA_026546835.1. Lineage (NCBI taxonomy): Eukaryota > Viridiplantae > Streptophyta > Magnoliopsida > Malpighiales > Erythroxylaceae > Erythroxylum > Erythroxylum foetidum. The sequence continues at coordinate 33,534,856 of JANZLF010000006.1, read as the reverse complement.
ATATAATTTTCAAATTAGTTATATAAAATCTTCTATTAACAATCTTACAGATACATTAACTAGAGAATAGAAGCAGCTATCCTCAACCTAAAGGATTCACTCGCCAAAAAGGAAGTAGAATTACTAGAACTTTAGCAACAAGTGGGAATAAAAACAAAAGAAATTAATCAATTAAGATCAATCATTAGTCTTCTTTAAAAACATAACCCCACTAATATCCAACCAACTACTCCTCAACAAATCACTTAAACAGTTTTAACTACTAGTCCAGCACACATTCTAGCAGAACCTATTATTCAAACAACCCATCCATTATCAAAACCAGTTGTACCAATCTCTTAGAAAAAAGAAGATTTTCAAGAATCCAAAGTCTATGTTATTTTTAATGGATAAATGGTTGGAATATATGATAAATGACATAAAGTCGCCATCCATATTACCGATAAATCTTTAATCATTCATCGAAGTTATACAAACCGCTCAAAAGCAGAGAAGGCCTTAACCAAATTCAAAAAACCTTCACTAAAACCTCACTATAAATAAGCCCTCGAAAAATAGCCATTAAATTCAAAGAATAAAACCTATCAATATGGAAAAAAAATCAAAGTAGTACCTACAAGAGCACTTAATGATGAAATGAAAAGGATTACTTACAAGAACAAAATTTTTGTTAGTATTATCCCCAAAATCGAGGACGATATGGACCCAAAGCTATCTTATTTCCAGGGACAAATGCACTCTCAAATTATCTCTTTTTTTAAAGTGGATTAGTCAACACTATTTATCTAACCAATTTAAATAGTCTTGCTAAGTTCCTAATAGGTTTCACCATTGCAGTAAAAATTTACAAAGAACGCTTTGCAAAAGAAAGAGAAATCTTTATCAAAGTCTTTAGCAACTATTTGATCTTTAAAGAAGCGTACAGTTTCAAGGACTTAGATATCTAACTATCTCGTATAGCCTATGTATAAATTGGAATCAGCAATGGTATGTATCCACCCATCGACGAACCATTAAAATATGACTTTGAGTGGGACCTAATCAATCAGTTTAAACTACATTGCATTGAAGGTGTCTATCAGTAATCTAAAATTACTCTAGAATCATTGATTAAACTCAACTATAGAGGCCTAAATATTCTGATATCAACTTATTGCAGACCTATCTCTAGTAACTCATTCCAACTAATCAAACAAATTAAAGAAAAGTTTTCAACTTTATTTGGAGTGTTCAGTGAATTATCCGAACAGTGGAAGCAAACTCTTTGTCAACAACTCCATCAATACCCATCACATCAATGTCCCAATTTTCCCTCCACCTCAAAAGAAAAAGATGACAACTCATCAATCGATGTAATTATTGAAGCGTGACGTAAGTTCTTTCAATTATGTAGCCACCTGTTGCAATTATGAAGGTCATCTGTTGGCCACTTAAACAATAAAAGCAAAATTCCCAGACAAAGGAATCTACTTTACTATTTCTTTTACCTTTAGCTTTAGCTTTTTCTTTCTTTGTTTTGGATGCTTCTAAGCGCCCTTTTTTATATAAGGTAACCTAAGAGCCTTCAACTCAGGGTGAAGAAATAAAAACTTAGTTATCATAGTTCTATCTAAATTCTTCAAAATCTCGTTTAGGCCTAAGGATTGGCGTCAGAGAAGAGAAAGAACAAAATAGGTATGATTATTTGTGTTTTTATCTTTTCATCATTATTATACATTTTATTTCAGTTTATTACTTTATCTTATCCTGCTATATTTCTAGTCCTCTTTTGTTAATTATTTTATTTATTGCTTAATAAAATTCCTATTTGCACAAATTGTAGAAATATTCATCTATTAATAATACATCCTGAACAAAAACTTACACTTAGTAATAAACTTATTAAAACTTTTAGCGATTCTTATAACCATCTAGAATAGATACATGCTTTTGAAATTACTCTTAATAAAATTAAAGAAATTCTAAAAGGAGATACAAAAATGTACAATCAAGAAAGATCATAATTAAAACAACTATATAAATAATTTCCAAAACACTATAAAATTCATTATTCATGAATAGTTGTCCTATTCATCAATTTATGTTACAATTTTTCCTAATGAATAACTGTACAGTTTGCAATCAATTATTAACAGAATGTATTCATTTAGAAAACTTAGTCACCAAATATAGATTAGAAAAAGATTATCATGAAAGAAGATATAACTATTTACAAGTTGTATTAATAATAATGACTTAATTACTATTAAAGAAAGACTAGATATTCTAACTAATCTTTATAATTTATATAATCAAACTTTAATTCATAAACACAACAAAATCCTAGAACATCAAAGAATTCCTCATTAATATGACTGAAATAATTCATGAATCTAAAATAATAATAATTATTTAGATGTATATACTTTAGAATTAACCAAATCTACTGGAACTTTTCATATTAATAGATTATCATCACAAGAAAAACAAAAACAAATAGGAAAAACAAAATTAAATCTAAAAGATGGACAAGATATCACACACTATTGATTTAAAATCTAATTAATAGACAAAATATCATTTATCATGGAAAAATTATACATGAAACACCTATCAAAATAGATCAATGTAATGGTCATAGCTGCATAAGTTTAATAGACCACGAACAAATTTATAAATAGTTACAACAAATCCCTAAAGATAAGAGACATAAAATTGGATATATACATCTTTCTGCAATCCAAATTTTGTTAAAATCCACTTTTCAAGAAGGAATAGATTTTCCTATAAGATTGGCTATAATTGATGAAAGAATGATTGATTTAAAAGACCAAGCAATTGGAATCATGAATGGAAATTTAACTTATGGAAAAATCAAATTTAATACTCGCCTTAAATTAGGAATTCCTTTATAATCACAGAATTTAGATGAAACAATTACTATAACCTAGAAGTTTTATTGAGAAAATTTAATGACAATGGGACAATATCCTTTTTCAATTACTTATTAAATAAGTTATGCTTTAACTAATTCTCATCATAGTATTGAATTTAAAAATACAGTTTGAATTTATATCAACCAATTATTTAACGATGTAGCAAAAGTGGGAATAAATTTAAGAACTAGTTTAAAAGAATTACCAAATATCAATTATCCTATAAAACTACAAATCATAACAAGTTTTAATGATATGCCTCACTTATATTTATGTGAAAATAAAATACTTAAACAAGAACCTAGTCTTTTATGATCACAATCTGTAAGATTAGAAAAACCTATTAGGTTTACTAAACTTGGAACATCAAATGAAAAGGTAGACAAGAATATAGAACAGTTATTTGATGAATTAGTTAATATTAAATGACAACTTCAAGAATTATCAAGTCATCTTAAAGATACATTATGAGTGTTACTAAGCAATTATTTGAATTACTAGATAAACAAATTAATATTTAAGGTCAATTAGAAGAATTAATTACTGTAATACAGCCACTACTTAATAAAAATCAAAATTATCAATCACAAAAAATTAATGAAGTCAATAAAATTCACAAAATACTGGAATCTTTAATTACTAAAATAATTAATAGAATAATAAATGTAAATTCTATGAAAATTATTTAAGAAAACTAGACCAAATAGATAAAAACACTAGACCAAATAGAGACAAAACTAAAAAAATTAGAAAAAGTAAAAGGAATGAATTGAGAGTAGCTCCTCCTATAGCTTGCTCTTTGAAATTCGAAGTTAGCTGCATAGATGATTGTGATATCCATCTCATTCCTTATCTCCTAGAGTTTGGACCTAATAAACTAATATGAAGTTCTGCTCACTGAAACCTTCAATTTTTGAGTGTTATATGCAATCAAAATTTTACCATTATAATGATGCTCGTCGTTTGATTCATATTTCTAGGTTTTCCCTAAAAATTTCATAACATTATAAAGATTGTGAGTTTTTATTCTTACTCTTAAAAGCCCCAACAAAATTGGTTTCTTTTCCTTTAATAGATCCTTAATAGCTTGACCTTTAATTATGAGGCTCATTAAAGCCTATAATATTCCAAAAAGATCATAAGTAATTAAGCAAAAGAGAGGGTGTTTCACCAATCTTCAGTATGTTTAAAAAAAGCATTGAGGAAAATGAAGAGTGGAAGAGCAATAGGGCCTAATGAGATACTCATAAAGGTGCAAAAGAGCCTAGGTGAATAGGGTCTTACTTGGCTAGCCAAGCTTTTTAATATGATCCTTAAGTCTGTCAAAATGTCGAATAAGTTGAGATTTATTATGTTAATTCCTTTATATAAAAACAAAGGCAACATCTAAAGCTGTAACAACTATAGGGGTATCAAATTACTTAGTCACACCATGAAATTATGGGAGAAGGTGATTCAGAAGAGAGTGAGAAATGACGCTACTATCTTAGAAAATAATTTGGATTCATGACAGAAAGGGCCACGAAAGAAGTTTTATAACTCCTGAGAAGATTAATAAAATATTACAAGGAAAGATAACGTAACCTATATATAGTTTTTATTGATTTAGAGAAGGAGTATGATAGGGTACTTAGGGAAATCATATGGAGGTGTTTAGAAGTTAAGAGAGTTCCTATGACTTTTATAAGAGTTATTAAGGATATGTATGAAGGTGTATAAACTAAAGTAAGGCCAATAGGAGAAGATACAAAACATTTTTCTATCAATATGGGGTTTCACCAAGGTTCCTCTTTGAGCCTCTTTTTGTTTACAGTAGTGATTGATGAGCTCACTAAGAATATCCTATGGAATCTGGGTTAGTGTATGTTGTTTACTGATGATATTGTTTTAATTGATGAGACAAAAAAAGATGTCAATTGCAAACTTGAACGATGAAGAGATATGTTAGAGTTAAAGTTCTTTAGATTGATTAGGACTAAGATTAGGTACGTAGAGTATAACTTTTTAGAGCATATGGTGGCTACTAATGTGGAGGTGAGGATTGGTTTTAAAGTTATACCTCAAATAGAGTGTTTTAATTATTTAGGATCTATCATTCAAAGCAATGAAGAGATTGATGAAGACATAGTTCACCAGATCAAATCAGGGTGGCTTAAATCGAGAAGTGCATCAAGAGTTTTATGTGACAAAAAGATATCCTTCAAGCTTAAAGGTAAATTCTATTATTTAGTGATTAGGTTGGCCATGCTCTGTGAGCAGAGTGTTAGCCCATCAACTAGGTGCTTAGTCATAAGCTAATGGTGACGGAGATGAGAATGCTAGGTTGAATATGCATCCTGATTAAAAGAGATAAGGTCATAAATGTAGCAATAAGGGACAAATTAAAAATGGCTAATATTAATGAAAAATTAAGAGATATAAGGTTTAGGTGGTTTAGACATGTTAAGAGAAGATATCCAGATGCTTCAATAAGTAAATGCGAGAAGATTGTATTTAGAGACTGTAAGAGAAAAAAAGAAAGTCTAAGAAGAATTGTGGGAAGGTGATCAAGAATGATATAACATTGTTAAAACTTACCAAGGGCATGATCCATAATAGAAAACTTTAGCGAACTAGAATACAACTAAAGAATCTCTCGTAAAGAGATCTTTGTTGTTTTCTTAGGTCTTTTAACATTTTCCTCTTGTATTTAGCCTAAACTTTTATATATGTAGTACTCACCTCTTACGAATTTGGCCCAAGCTTTTTCTTACTAAGTCTTTAATAATAATAATAATAATAATAATAATAATAATAATAATTATTATTATTATTATTATTATTATTATTATTATTATTTTACTGAAATTAAAAATTTAATAATAATAAGGAATTTAGTAATAATAATAAAAAAATGTAATTAATAAAAAATAAAATTAATAAAAATGAGGAATTTAATAGTGATAATAATAAATAAATAAATAAAATACATCATAATAATATTATTTAACAATAATAAGTACATATACTCAAGTAGAAAATTAATAATACTAATAATAAATCATAATAAGAATAACTAAATTAATAAGAAAACTAAATTTAATAATAAGAAGAAGAAAATCAATAATAATAAGCAAATTTTATAATAATAATAGAAATAAAGATAAATGCATTCAGTCATAATAAGGGATTTAATAATAATATAAATAATACTAATATTAACAATAAATATAATAAAAATTAATAAGATTTATAATAATAAGTATATATACTAAAGTCGGAAAATAATAATAATAATTATATTTTAAAAGAATAATTAAATTAATCAGAATAATAAAGTTAATAATGATAAGAAGAAAATTACTAATTATAACAAATTTCATAATCATAATACAAATTAAAATAATTAATAAATTTAATAATCATAACGAATATAATAATAATAGTAGTAGTACTACTAGTAGTAGTAGTAGTAGTAATAATAATAATAACAATAATAATAATATTATTATTATTATTATTATTATTATTATTATTAAGGAATTTAATAATAATAATAAATAAAATAAATACTCTGCAAAAATTTAATAATAATAAAAATTTTAATAATAATATTTAACAATTATTATAATAATTTAAATAAAATTAATTAATAAATTTAAGAATAATAATAATACTAATAATAATAATAAATAAGTAAATAAATACACTTAATTATAATAAGGAATTTAATAATCTTATGAATAATAATAAACATTTTTAATAAAAATAATACATTTATTAATAATAAGTAATATACTGAAGTACAAAACTAATCATAATAATCACATTAATTAAAAAATTAAGATTTATAAATGTTTAAATAATAAGAAGGAAATTAATCATAAGAAGGAATTTTATATTATTAATATAAATAAATTAAAGCAAACAAACTTAAATTATGATAAGGAATATAATTATAATAATGAAAATAAATACATTTAATAATAAAAATTTTAAAAATACTAATAATTAAAATAATAAAATACAAAAGGAAAAGGGAAGAGGTTGGCCATCTCGCAATAGCAACTTGTCGCGATCGCAAGATTGCGTGAGAATCGGCAATCTCATGATAGCGACATGTCGCGATCGCGAGATGTATGAATTTGGAGCAGTCTTGCCAGCGTGAGATCTCGCAATCGCGACGTCGTCTATCCTCCTCCCCTTATTCTTCTTCTTCTATACAATTATTATTATTCACCATTATATTATTATTTATTATTATGGTTTTTTTTATTCTTATTAATTTAATCGTTTAAAATTTTGATAATTTTCTATTTTCTACTTACTATTATTCTTATTATTATTTAATAATTTAGTTATTGATTATATTCAATAATATGATTAAATTCCTCATTATTATTAGTTTTGTTCTTGATAATAGTGAGAAAAAAATTATATCCTTGTTTTTGGTAATTCCTTATAATCAGTTTTAATTTATAAAATATTTTAAGAATTATAATTAATTTTTCTAAATTTAAATTTGATATTATTATTATAAATTACATTATAATAAATATTAATAATATTATGTTCCTTTAATTATTCATATTATTTTAATTATTTTCAATTATGATAATTATAATTTGCTTATAATTTGTTACTTTAGAAATTATTTCAGGAATTATAATAAGTTATGTTAATTTTATATTCCTTATTATTATTCACCGTTATATTATATTATTATTATTAATTACTATAGTTCTTTAATTATTCTTATTAATTTAATTGTTTAACTTTTTTATAATTATTAATTTTCTACTTACTATTATTCTTATTATCAATAAATTATTTATTTATTAATGATATTAAATAATATCTCTAAATTCTTGATTATTATTAATTGTTTAATAAGAATAACGATTAAAATATTTAATTTTTTGTCGTCATCAAAATAAAAAGAATTTAACACAGAAAAAATTATTTGTCTTTTAGAATAATCTCGAAATAAATAATGATGTACGTTATTTATTATAATAAACTAAAAAATTATTGAATTTATACAAAACCATTTTCATTAGAATATTAAAAGTGGTTTAAGGAACAAATTATTAATAGTTAAATTGAAATTACGCAATTAGTTAATTAATTAATTATATTTTAAAGAGCACAAATTTGTTATTGGTGTTAAATATATTATCATTAATACAAATTAGTGATATATATATATATATATATATATATGATGACGACGACGACGACGATGAAGATGATGATGATAATAATAATAATAATAATAATAATAATAATAATAACAATAATAATAATAATAATAATAATACAATTATTATGGTTCTTTAATACAATTATTATTATTCACCATTATATTATTATTAATAATTGTTATGGTTCTTTAATTATTCTTATTAATTTAATTGTTTAAAATTTTGATAATTTTCAATTTTCTACTTATTATTAGTGACAAAATTATTTACTTATTTTTGGTAATTCCTTATAATAAGTTTTAATTTATAAAATATTTCAAGAATTATTATTAACTTTGATAATTTAAATTCGTTATTATTATAAATTAAATTATAATGAATAATAATAACGTTATGTTTCTTTAATTATTCTTATTATTTCAATTGTTTTCAATTATGATAATTATAATTTCCTTATAATTTTTATTTAAGGAATTATTATAAGTTGTGCTAATTTTATATTCCTTATTATTGTTCACCGTTATATTATATTATTATTATTAATTATTATGGTTCTTAAATTATTCTTATTAATTTAATTGTTTAAATTTTTGATAATTATAAATTTTCTACTTACTATTATTCTTATTATCAATAAATTATTTATTTATTAATGATATTAAATAATATCATTAAATTCCTGATTATTATTAATTTTGTTCTTAATAAGAATAATGATTAAAATATTTGTTTATTTTTGTCATCATCAAAATAAAAAGAATTAAACACACAAACAAAAATTATTTGTCTTTTAGAATAATCTCAAAATAAATAACTATTTATTATAATAAATTAAAATTTTATTGGCTTTATATAAAGCCATTTTTGTTAAGAAAATTAAAAGTGGCTTTCGTGGCTTTTATATCGTGCAATATAAATATGTTTTTTTAACAATATATAAATATATTTATATAATATATTACTAATTACTATTAGTTATAATATTTTTAACACCAATCAAAAAAATTTGTTATTTAAAATACAATTAATTAATTAACTAATTTGTTAATTTTGATTTAGCTGTTGATAATTATAATATAATAAATTATAATTTACTTAAAAATAATATAATTAATAGATTAATTAATATTTAGTATTATTAACTAATTAGCCCATAAATTTTTCCTCATTTTTAATTAATTTTAATTTATATTTAATTAATTTATTAATTACATTGTAATTAATAGATTGACTTAAACTTCATTATATAAATTTATATATTTATGTAACTATTTGTTTTTTTACACCCTTCACTTTAAATTCATTATATATTTTTATATATTTACATAACTATTAGTTTTGTTAAAACACTTAATGTTTCTAATTATTTGATCAATTATTTTTTATTTACCCTTCATATTAATTATTACTAACTTATACTTTACTGTACATCCAAAGTGTCGCTATAGTGCACTTGCATGATAACGACATTTCTTTTGGAATGCAGGGTCGCTGTCGTGTGTTTGCACGATGGTGACTTTCACTAGTCTACCCCAATGTCGCTATCATGTATTTGCACGACGACGGTATCCCTTTTCAATCAACAAAATTATTATTATCATTATATATATAAATATAATAACAT
>JANZLF010000006.1:33509918-33524684 GCA_026546835.1 Erythroxylum foetidum | reverse complement strand
TTTCTTCTTTTTTTACTCAAGAATTAATTTAGTAAATACTAGTGAATTTATTATTATTAATATCCTCTTAAATTATATCTAAATATATGATAGATTTTTTGGATATTTTAGGTTCAGGTTTAAATCTAGAACCGTAAGTTAGAAACCTGAACCTGAACCTGAACCATGAACCTAATTTTTCAGGTGAGGTTCGAACCGAACCTGAACTAACCTTACTTAAAGATTCGGTTCATATGATTTAGATCCGGTTCACAAGTTTGTGAGTTTTCTTGAATACCCCTAGTTTCGCTCACTCTGCTCACCTCGCTAGTAATTTGCTCTCTTGCTAGCTTACTTCAAATGAATAATAATTATTTTAGAGAATTTATTATTAGTATTAAGTATTTAGTATAATTAAAAAATATGGAAAGAAATATATTTTATTAAAATATTAATAGTCATACATAAGTTGTAAGAAAATAATTTACTGGCTGCAATTAAGTAACTGGCGTTGCCATCGATTATCAACGACATGTCGCAGCATTGATAAATTACAATTGATCAAAACAACACAAACAAGTCTACCGAATAAGCATGACGTTAGCCAATAAAAAAGTTTTGACTTTTGAATAGAAAGTGTTCAAAAAATACTTTAATCAAATCAGATTACAAAAAAGTGAGAAACTTTGTGAATAATAATACCACTAAATGTGGTTAAAAGAAAAGGTGAAGAAAGGCAACACGAAACTCAGATTGACCAACAAAGGTGCGTCAGAAAACAGAAACTAAGAAGCAATGTCACGTTGATAAGAGGAGGCAATTCCATGTGCCCAATGGTTGACTGCAGGTGGATAGAATAGTACCATTCCCCACCACCACCGTAACGACCGCCGTCACCACCACTTCCACCGTTTAATTTCCATGTATAGATGTGCACTTATTATAACCATAAAAATAGTTAAATACTCTTACCAGAAACTCCAAATTCCGCATACCACAAATACATTGTCTTTAAAAAGCCGAAAGAAAAATACCAAAAAAACTCATTTTCCAACTCATTCATTTCCTTTTTTTGCCCCTTGATGTTAGCCGTTCCTGTTATTATTTACCCAGCCCAGCAAGAACAACTGAATGCTGAAGTACACAAGCCGTACTAAAATACAACACTCAGCTTTGTGGAAAAGATAGAAGAGAAGTTTGCTCCAGAAAAAGCTTCGACTTTTGGGTAAAATGAAGGAAACTAGTGATGGGTTTGTGAGAGCAGATCAGATTGATCTCAAAAGTCTTGATGAGCAACTTGAGAGGCATCTCAACAAAGTATTGACTTTGGACAGGAACAAGAGGGATGATGGTGGGAATCTCGCAGCCGCCGTCGCCCCAACAACTAAGGTTGGTGCTGCTGCTTGCAAGAAGGTGAGGCAGGATTGGGAGGTCGACCCTGTTAAGCTTGTTATCAAGAGTGTCATTGCGCGTGGCACTTTTGGCACCGTGCACCGTGGCGTTTACGACGGTCAGGATGTTGCCGGTCAGTTACGTACTTGTGTTAGTCACCTTCTGGTTTTGTCTTTGTGATTTAATTTCCTATGCTGAGTGTTATTGATTACCGTGCTATGTTATCGAGACAGTTTGGAGTATCTTCTTGTTGGGTATTGTCTATTTAACAGTGTAATGAAAGAGTTGTATCTGTACAGGTCTAATTGTTAGACTCGTTGCGTACCCATTAATCTCTTTGCTCATTGATTTTGAGTATATGTTATATGATCTTGGTAAATCAAATTCTTGACTCTTTCTCTCTCTTTCATATTCTTTCACTTTTTGGCATTGTGTAGTACGATTATGAAGGGCATACAAATTGGAAGTCATGTAGTTTGTCAGATAATTAAGACGTTGTTGATTGATTCTTACTGGGCTATAGGATCTTACTTGGGCAATGTTAAGGGTTCATTTTGAAGGTGAAATGTTTTTTCTTTGAAGTCCTATGTTTAAGCAATTATTGAGTTGGTGGTGATTGGGCCATCCCAAGTAGTTTTATAATACCGTGACCTCTGCACGGGTTTGGATTGATGTTTTTATTTTATTTTATGGAAAAATGGGTTTGGATTGATGTTGCTACTTAACAGATAGTGTGGTATTTCCAAACTTACATGTGATCCCGCTGTAGTAAATGCCATCTTGATAAAGAATAATACTGAACATTGGGTCTGGTAGCTGGAATTTATTAAATTTATTATGTCCTTATTTAGGATAATAATTATGAATATTACTGTGTTTAGTTCTATATTTTCATTTTTCTTCTTATATGCTCTTTTACTTGTCTCTTCAACATTTTAGTAATATAGGTTGGTTTATCACCAGTTGGGCAGTTATGCTGTGATTCGATTTACTCTGATTGTCTTTTACTGATCCTCAATTAAGTCTTTATGATCTTCAGTTAAGCTGCTTGACTGGGGTGAAGAGGGCCACAGGACAGAAGCTGAGATTGCATCATTGAGAGCGGCTTTTACCCAAGAGGTTGCTGTTTGGCATAAGCTTGATCACCCCAATGTTACTAAGGTAAATTTGTGCAATTGCAATTTCTTCTCCTTACAGCGTTGAACCTGCAGAATCCTTGATAGTGTATGTCTAGACTTGTATTTTGCTCATGTAGTATGTAATGAAGGATATACAAGTTTGAAAGTCATTCGTAGTACACAAGGAATCCCTTGCTTTTTGGTTATTTGAAAGTTTACTTGGGTCTGAGCCTATTTTGAAGGGTCAATGTTTGTATGAGGGCAGCATCTTAGGGAGATTTTGTGTTGGACACCGGTAATATTGTTCTCGCTGGAGTCAAGCTGGTCCTCCATTTCATAGTTTCACACATAGCCTGTACAGGACTGGTGCTTACAGTGGCATTGAGGCCTTATCACATTTCTACTGTTGATATTTTACTCAATTTTTCATTATCAAAAATTGTTTCTTAGTGCTGATAACTATGTGCTTGCACTGTTCTCTGTTCAGGTCTACTCCTTTAGTACTTTGCAGCCATTGGATGCTTTGTGTTTCTTAATTTAGCAACCACTGGATGCTCTGTTTTGGAATTTATTATTTATATATGTTCTGTTATTTTTTCTTTTAGTTTATATAGATTTGGGATAAACAATTTTCAGTTGTGCAGAAGCATAGATTCTTTTTCTTCTCAACTTTGCCATGTTTATGCTACTCATTTTCTATCTTCTATCTCAGGAGGGTTCATGCAAATATTTTCCATTGTTTCATGTCTTGAGTGCTTAGTTAGACTTGAGCTTAAGAGGTTTCTACTCGAGGATATTCAAATTTATAATCTAAGAGGCTAATTTGGTATGCATTAGTTAGATGATGATGACCATATATGCTTTGGTAATTTTTCAAAAGCATTTGCATCCTATGAAGCACGGACACGGCAAAATAGAGCCGTGTTCGTGTGTCCGACACGTGTTCGACACGGACACGTGGTGGACACACGTGTCGGACACTTGGTCATACGTGTCATAATAAAAAAATTATTTTCATCAGCTCGGACACGCGTGCGGACACGGCTCGGACACGGTAAAAAATGGCTCGGATACATCTTATTATGGCTCGTAACATTTTTATGAATTATTAAAAAATTTATTTAGTTACACTGTAGTCTTCCTTATTTAGAACTTCTCAAATTCCTTGTGGTTTTCCATCCGACGTCTCTCCTCCTTGTTTTCTCAAATTCTTCTACAGTGGTTCCATCTTTTCTTCATACGACGCTAGCTTCCATCTGCTCCTGCCTCCTTCACGTCTGCGCTGGTTCTTCATACAACGCTGTCTTCATAAAGTCATTCAGGTTCGTTAACGTTATCCCTTCTTTGTGGACGTTATCCCTTCTTTGTGGTGACTGGTGCGACAACGACTTTGGATGGCTTCGTTTCCATTACACACAATTTTCAGAGTCGTGTGTAATGGGAAATGCAAGACTAAAGTCCTGTGTTGGGTTCTCTTAACTTCAGTATGTCTGAGGAATTTCTTCTATGATTCATTGTCAGTTCCACCTGGTGTAACACACTATTTTAATGGATATGGTTCACCTTTCAATGGCTTCAATTCTGAATTTTTTTTCTTAATTTTAAAATTTATAATATATATATATGCCGTGTCCGTATCCACCAAATTTTAAAAGTTGGTGTGTCCTTGTGTCCGTGTCTGTGCTTCTTAGTTTGCATCCTTTAACTTGGTCTGAGATTGGTCAATCTTGAATGTTAATTGTTGTTGTGGCTTTTCGAATTACATAAGGATTTTGAATCTTTGGTACCTGATCAGTGTTTATGACCTATGTAGTGATTCAACAACTGCAAGAATACTGCTTCCAATTTCCCTCTTCCATCCATAAGATTGCGTTTAGGGTGGAGTCTTATTCAAAAAGGTTTTAAGAAAGCAAATTTTTAACCTTTGCCAGAAACGGATACACGTGAGCTTATAGGATACCGCAAGATCCATTTTAGGATACTCTGAGACAGTAAACTAAATTCTTGAAACCAAAACTGTGAACCTTCTTAACATTACAAATGATTTGAGTGGAATTCAAGACCCCTTAAAGCTAACACAACGTTGTCTCTCCCAGATGATAGGCGCAACAAATATCTTGCATATTCAGAATTAGACGGTAGTTTTGCTCTGTTTGCTTCCAGTGAAAATGCATCTCACCAGTCGTGGCATTAGGGGGTAATGCACATGTGTTCTTCTCATAAAGCCATCAGCGGGAGATCCATAAGAAGAATTTTCAAGTCTGATAGACCCTTAATTACGAAATTTTATAAAAGAAAGAAGGGACACGTGGGTTTGAAGGTATATTCTAGAAGGTAGAGAGATGGGCTGCATGGGGAGAAAGGGGACAATCCTAACTAACTTGGCAGCAGTATTGCCCACCGTGTAGGAGTGAGTGGGGTATATCTGTGAAAAGAAGCAAGAGAGAGAGGAGGACAGAGAGAGTTTGGGGGACAGTGGTTAGTGTCTCGAAAACTAACCTGAAGTGGTGGAGGTGTTGTATGTTTCTAGAGGATCATTTGAGGAGAGGGTTGAGAGTGTGTTCTTGCTATCCTTCCATTACTACTATATTCTTCTAGTTTTTTTCTGGTCTAGTATCTAAGGGTTCTTCGTTATTTTCTTAGAGAGCAGTGGTTGTACTGCGTGTTTTGATAATATAGTTGAATAATTATTCAGTAAACTTTGCTAGTGTCCTATCAACTGGTATCAGAGCATTGACGCTGGGGCATGGTGAATACTAGAATGGAAGCTAGAATGGATCAGGTGGAGAAAGAGCAAGGTATAATGAAGGGGGACATGACTGAAATTAAGGGGTGGTTGATTAAACTAAGAAACTCGATGGCTAGAATGGAAGAAGTAGGTAGAAGGCTGGGGAAGGAAACCATGGTAGAACCGTAGGAATCTGGAGTTGAAGGCGAACGACAAGAGGTGGCTGAGGAGACATGCAACCGTGAAAGATTTAGGAAACTAGCACTACCCATTTTTGAAGGAGATGATCTGATTGGGTGGTTGTTCAAGGTGGAGAGATACTTTGATATAATTGGAGTGACAGAGGTAGAGAAGATGAAGGCTGCAGCAGTGTGTTTAGAAGGGAAAGCTCTGAATTGGTTCCAATGGATGGAGGTGAGGAGCCCGGTAAGTACTTGGAGGGAGTTCAAGAAGGAATTACTGTAGAGATTTCAACACTCTCAACAAGAGGATTCATACGAAATGCTTATGGCATTGAGGCAGGAGGGAACCGTGATAGAGTACAAGGAAAGGTTTGAAGCCCTTTCAGCCACAGTAAGGGAAGCTTCGAATGAGTGCTTGATGGGAGCTTTCAAAACTAGGTTGAAGGCGGGTGTACGTGCGGAGCTCCGATTAATGAGGGTTGACACTTTAAAGGGGCTTATGGACTTGGCCTAAAGAGTGGAGGAAAGGAACCAGATCATGGAACAAGCAGAAGAGGAACACCTGAGTAAGCATTTGAGGGGCTGGGCAAATCAGAAATGGTCTGGACCCAAAGGAAATTGGAGCCGGATCACAGGTCTTAATCACCCGAGGAGGACCACCAGTTTTTTCCTCAAGCAGTGTCCCACCGTGGAGGTGAATTTACAAGAGATGAAGATTAAACAACCGTTCTATGTGTTTGAAATGAGGGGAGCAAATATGGTCCTTGGTATTGAGTGGCTGAAATCTTTGGGAGAAGTGAGAGTCAATTGGAGCCAACTAACAATGAAGGTGAACAGGGGCAAGGAGGAATACTATTTGAAAGGGGATTCGAGCTTAGCTAAAACTATGGTGTCACTAAAAGCCGCTATAAGAACTCTTGAGAGTGGGCATAAAGGATATTTGATTGAATTCTAGGAATTATAGATGAAGTGGAGGAAGAACCCTTACTCGTAGCTGTCCAGCAGCTATTGAAAGAATTTACAGCTGTGCGCATACCAACAGCAAAGTTACCACCTCACAGGGAGCAAGACCATGTCATTACCTTAAACCCAAGGGTTGCTCCACCAAACATATGCCCGTATAGGTAACCCCATTCATAGAAGGCAGAAATTGAGAGGTTGGTTAGAGAAATGTTGCTGGCTGGTGTCATTCGACCAAGCAAGGGACCTTTTTCAACTCTGGTATTACTGGTTAAAAAGAAGGATGGAAGTTGGCAGTTTTGCGTTGATTATCGAAAGCTGAATAAAATAACACTACCTGACAAGTTTTTTATATCAGCTATTGATGAACTAATCGATGAGTTGGGAGGCTCTAAACTGTTTTTCAAGTTGGATTTGAGATCGGGGTACCATCAAATTCGAATCAAGGCCGAAGATGAGGAGAATACAGCTTTTAGAACTCACCAAGGGTACTATGAATTCTTAGTGATGCCCTTCGGCCTCACCAATGCCCCATCTATATTCCAATCGCTTATGAAGGACATCTTTCAAGAGCATTTAAGGAAGTTCGTGTTGGTGTTCTTTGACGACATACTAGTGTACAACCCCGATGAGGATTCACATTGGAAGCACTTGAAGGAGACCTTAATGATACTCCAAGAAAGTAAATTGGTGTTAAACCTCAAGAAATGCGTGTTTGCTAAATCTCAATTAGAGTATCTTGGTCATTTCATATCTACCGAAGGTGTGCTAGCAGATCCCGAAAAGCTAGCCGCCATGAATAGACGGCCAACACCTAAGAATCTGCGACCATTGAGGGGATTCCTTGACTTAACAGGATACTACAGGAAATTTGTAAGAAATTATGGGAAAATGGCTGCACCACTAACGACTCTTCTCAAGAAAGATGCCTTCCTTTGGAGTAGAGAAACCCAACAAGCTTTTGAAGAACTCAAGAAGGCAATGACCACCGTGCCGGTCTTAGCATTACCAGATTTTTCCCGACCTTTGAGTTGGAGATTGATGCTTCAGGGTGGGGAGTGGGGGCGGTAGTGATGCAAAATGGACGCCCCATTGCATATTTCAGCCAATCTTTTTCCTCAGCTAAGAAGAATAGTTCAGTCTATGAGAGGGAATTAATGGCTGTTGTTTAGTAGTCAAAAAGTGGCATCACTATCTGTTGGGACACCGTTTCATCATTAAAACTGACCAAAAAGCTATTAGGTTTTTATTGGAATAGTGCAATCTCAGTGAGGATCAACAGAAATGGGTATCAAAATTAATGAGATACAAGTTTGAAATCCATTATAAGCTTGGCAAAGAAAATAGGGTGGTGGATGCTTTGTATAGGAGAGAGGATAACCTAGAGCTAAAGGCTGTCACAATATGGCAGTATGAAGATTTTGGAGGGTGGGAAGAAGAAGTCAAGAAGGACAAGAAGTTATATGCAATTTGGCAAAAGGGGATTAAAGGAGAACACCTTCCGGAAGGATTTGCAGTCAAGGAAGGCAACCTTTTATACAAGGGCCGAATGGTGATTCCCAAGGGATCCTTAAGAATTCCCTTATTTATGAGAGAATTCCACTTCACACCTCTTGGCAGGCATTTTGGGTATTTACAAACATACAAGAGGTTACCTACTTTTGTACATTGGGAAGGAAGGTAGAAGGATGTTTAGCAATATGTTGCAAACCGTGAGATATGCAAGTAGTGCAAATATGAAGCCTTGAGCCCGCCAAGACTTTTACAATCGCTACGCATTCCCAAAAGAGTTTGGGAGGATATTAGCATGGACTTCATCACGGGATTGCCAAAATACAACAGGTTTGATACTATTATAGTGGTGGTGGATCGGTTGACGAAATATGGACATTTCATATCCCTTTCTCACCCTGATACTGCCAAGGAAGTGGCTGTTGTTTTTGTAAGGGAGATAGTAAAACTACATGGATTCCCTAAATCCATTATTTCCGATAGGGATAAGCTATTCATGAGTGTATTTTGGCAGAAAATGTGGAAGCTTTCTGGAACTACCCTCCGATTTAGTTCTTCCTATCATTCAAAGACGGATGGACAAACTGAAGTGGTAAATCGAGAATTGGAAACCTACCTAAGATGTTTTGTTGGGAGTTAGCCAAGAAGATGGGTGAATTGGTTGTCTTAGGCGGAATATTGGTACAATACCAATTTTAATCAGTTCGCAGGGATGTCTCCTTTCAAGGCCCTATATGGGAGGGACCCTCCTACCTTATTCAAGTTGGAAGACCTCAATTCGGCTGTGGAAGATGTAAATGATTTACTGAAGGAGAGGAATGTAGTAATCAAGGAGTTGAGGGAACATTTAGACAAGGCTCAACAATGCGTGAAGAATACAGCAGATAAACATCAAAGGGATGTGGAGTTTGAAGCGGGAGAACTGGTATACATAAAGATAAGACCTTATCGAATGAGGTCTTTGGCAAAGAGGGTGAATGAGAAGTTGAGTCCTAGGTTCTATGGTCCTTTCAAGATAACAGAGAAAGTTAGCAAAGTTGCCTACCGCCTAGAATTACCCCAAATGCTAAAATACACTCTACTTTCCATGTTTCTCAGCTAAAGAAGTTAGTGTAGCCCCTTACTACACCACAACCCTTACCACAGTCATTAATCGAGGACAATGAGCTGCTATTACAGCCAGAATTGGTAAGGAAAATACGGAAACTGATTGATGGCAGGGAAGAGGTAATGGTGAAATGGAAGGATTTACTAGATCATGACAGCCCTTGGAAAGATTACGAAACTATTGATGAGCTCTTCCCGGATTTTCACATTGACGACAAGGTGAAACTTGTCGAAGGGGGTAATGATAGACCCTTAATTACGAAATTTTATAAAAGAAAGAAGGAAAACGTGGGGTTGAAGGTATATTCTAGAAGGCAGAGAGATGGGCTGCATGGGAGGAAAGGGGACAATCCTAACTAACTTGGCAGCAGTAGGGCCCACTGTGTAGGAGCGAGTGGGGTATTTCTGTGAAAAGAAGCAAGAGAGAGAGGAGGACAGACAGAGTTTGGGGGAGAGTGGTTAGCCTCTCGAAAGCTAACCTGGAGTGGAGGAGGTGCTGTATGTTTCTAGAGGTTCTTTTGAGGAGAGGGCTGAGAGTGTGTTCTTGCTATCCTTGTATTACTACTATATTCTTCTAGTTTTTTTCTGGTCTAGTATCTAAGGGTTCTCCGTTATTTTCTTAGAGAGCAGTGGTTGTACTGGGTGTTTTGATAATATAGTTGAATAAATATTCAGTAAACTTTGCTAGTGTCCTATCAAATTCCAATGCTTCTGACTCCATGAAAAACTTTGCTACTACTCATTATCCATGTGAATATGAAGAGGTCTAAAATTTTTGTTCTTTGGTGATATCTTGGCAATTATCTTTTGCAAATGCCTAAAAGCACCGCACCTGTTACTTTTTGATTTAAGAGGCTATATCATCTACAGTCCTCTTAGATTTTCAGTGTAGTTTACAAGTATAAGCAGTTATTTTCATTTTTACAAATAGATAAGTGGTTATTTTCATTTACTTAGGATAATGGTAATGCTTCTTCAATGTGTGCATTTATACTCATTTTAGCCTATTTCATTCAGTTTATAGGGGCAACAATGGGCTCATCAGAGCTACAGATACAAACTGAAAATGGCCAAATTTGCATGCCAAATAATGTGTGCTGTGTTGTCGTGGAATATCTTCCTGGAGGGGCCCTAAAGTCTTATCTCATAAAGAACAGCAGAAGAAAGCTAGCTTTCAAAGTTGTTGTGCAACTGGCACTTGATCTTGCTAGAGGGTATTTCTTAAAATATCTTGCTAGATGTATTTAGAGATGCTATTGCTTGTTAGTCTCAGTGAGATTGATGTGTTGTTAATTAGGATATGTAAGAAATTGAGATGTGACCATATTGTGCAGGCTGAGTTACCTTCACTCCCAGAAGATTGTACACAGAGATGTAAAAACCGAAAACATGTTGTTGGACAAGACTCGTACTATGAAAATAGCTGACTTTGGAGTTGCTCGTGTTGAAGCATCAAATCCCAATGACATGACTGGGGAGACAGGAACTCTTGGCTATATGGCTCCTGAGGTATGGAGTTTGTTTTGCTTTGGATTATTATGTTTTCCCGCCGCTGGTCTTTGCTACCCCTTTGCAATATATTGAAATTTCTCAGTAGAAAATTCTTCAGTGCATGAAAAGGAACTTAACTTTTATTGCGTGCCTATCACTTTTAAAGGCATCATCTTCATTTGAAGACCTCAATATTGGTGTTGTATCAAATGATGAACAGAGTTCTCCTTTCTATCTCCCGAAAGGAGTGGCAGTTGGACTTTTACGAATATTTGTGGGTTACAGGTTCTTAATGGTAATCCATACAACAGGAAGTGCGATGTGTACAGTTTTGGAATCTGCTTATGGGAGATATATTGTTGTGACATGCCATATCCTGATCTTAGTTTCTCAGAAGTGACTTCGGCTGTTGTCCGTCAGGTATAGCACATGCTGCTGTCATTATCTTTTCTTCTGTTATTGTTTCGAACTGTGAAAATAACGAACTCCATAGTGTTCATAACATCATCATTCTGGTACTGCAACTGCAGAACTTGAGACCAGAGATACCAAGGTGTTGCCCAAACTCTTTGGCTAATGTAATGAAGCGCTGCTGGGATGCTAACCCTGACAAGCGCCCTGAAATGGATGAGGTTGTCTCTATGTTGGAGGCCATCGACACATCAAAGGGAGGTGGCATGATCCCTCCCGATCAACAAGGTGGTTGCCTTTGCTTCCGCAGAAGCCGAGGCCCTTGATTTGCTACTCTTTGAAGACGTGGGATATATTGCCTTGAGACGTAATTGGGCTAATTTGTACCCATGAACTGAACGTAAAGGAAATTTTGGATGTCAAAGTGGGAAAGTGGAAAGAGGTGGATATAGGAGCTTGTTTCATTTTTACATTCCTGCTTTATTGAGTGATGTAAAGCTTTTCTTTTTTCCTGTTGGAATAATTTTTTTCTGAGTTCCTTAGATATCTGTATTTATGTCAATCATCAGTGTGTTAACGGGCTGGTTAGTATGTCTCATTGATGAATACGATTTATCAAATTTTAGTTCTAGTAATACTGCTATTTTCATTGGTTTGGTTTGCTCAAGGCTTAATAATGATATTAGTGGACTAATCCTTAACAATCAAAAAATGCTTACATCCTTTTCAGGGATTGAATGAGGAAAGAGCATTGCAAGACTTCGTTTCTGAAAGGAAAAAGAGAAAACCAGAAAGCTGCCATTAAGGAGAACACACCAAGCGGAACGTGAACAAAATCTGCACCAGTACTGGAGTCTAGCTAGGGTCTAGCGGCGAGTTCAACTTCTGATTGGTCAGATCTGTTGTGGTCCGTGTCCCTCCTCTGGTCATCATCCCATTGAGTGGTCCTATAATAGACTGCATACAGGATGAGCTGAAGCAGTCCAGACAGAGCTCCCAAACCATTCGGTAGCTGTGGAAGGAACACAATGTTGGAAGTATAAGAACAATAGACAATAGCCACAATCTTTAACCAGAACCTGTAAGTTTGCTGGGAAAAAAAAATCAACTAACGTGCCTAATGTTCTTACTTACCGCAACATTAATGTCGATTTTAAGTAGTGCATAAACCAACCAAATCAACCCATTACAGAAGTTGGCAAGCGAAAGATAAAACGGCATGTACTTGACACTCTTTGTTTTGATCACTAGTTTCTGCAGAGAAAGTAAAAGTACCGTGTTACAGTCATAAACCCGATTTAATATTGAGTCGTACGAGCCAGTTTAAAATTTAAACTGAATGGTTTCTTAAGTAGATATCAAAAACCCGATGATCAAAACAGATGTGTATACCATGACTGTCAATGGTGAAGCATACATGATAACGTTGAGGATGATGGCCAATATTCCCACGAACAAGGACCTTTTTCTTGTGGTATGGAAGACGAGCATGGTAATCAAGACCACACCAGCCATTATAACAGCCTCAACAGCGAGGAATAAGACGATCCTTCTCTACACATTAATGGAAATCAAACCAATTAGACAAAGGAAACCTTTGCATATATGTTAGGGTGATACAATGAAAACATGCGTACTCGTCTTTTCCAGGGCGAGTAAATGAAGAAAATGACGCAGTATATGAGCTCTATGACCAACCCAACTGCGTTTATTGTAGTGACGAGAATGCTGTGTGGTTTCACGAAGGGCAAGCCATACAAACTCCACATTGCGCAATTCAGGACAGTAGCTATGTAAGGGTCTGGCTTGAATTCTTCCACTCCCTTTTGCTTGATTATCTTTATCATAGTAGGTCTGTAATGATTGTTCATATCAAGATCATTACCAGCGATGAATTAATACACTTCAGGAACAAAACCAGAAAATTAAAAAAATTAAAAGTTGGACAAGGAAAAGGGCTTACAGTGGGGAGAGAAATAGGAAGAAAGAGATAACATTTCCTGTAGAAGAAAGAAGCAAACGAATGAAGTTGGAATCGTAATGGCTGCAAGATTTGGTACCGGCAAATTGACCAGAACGTGATGAAACAGAAATTTCTTAGAAATTAATTAATGCATAAAATGTATTGATTATCATCCAAGATGGTGATTCTTTGTTCTTATTTTACAACTCGTTTAGTTCCTCATCTCATTATCTTTGTCATTTTACTCTAACTAAAGATATATGTTATGTCATATCATATGTTAGTTTCTCCAAGTAAGGATTAATAGTGTAACTTAAAAGAATTTTTCCATGAATATATCAAACCTAAAAGCACCAACAACATGAATAAAATGGCATGAGTTTCCGTACGTGACTCTAAAATTAAAAAAAAAAAGAAAAATCGAAGAGGGTGATATTGCAGCTTGCAGGACTAACCAATAATGCCTATTACGGTTCTTGCAGTCTCTTTTTCAGTCATCTTTTCAGTTTTGAAACGAAATCCTGAATCAACGACTGTCCTGAAGCCTCTTGGATGTGGACTAATTAGAGACCTAGAAACTAGTAGCTACAAGAAGCTAACCGGCGGCTAGTGCAATAGAAAGCCTGGAGTGCAAAGGAAAGAAGAAGAAGAAGAAGAAGAAGAAGAAGAAGGAATCATCAAGTTTATTAATTTGTTAAGATGCATATATACAGTTCAATGGCTGATGTGTATTAGCTCTAGCTTCTGCCTTCACTCTCTATTGCATGTCGTTGCGTGCATGCTTTTCTCCAAAAACGAAACTAAAAATGTAATGTAACCGCAATTTACGGCAGAACGATTTTCTCATGTTTGTTCGTTGACCACTAAATTCTCGATAATCATATGGGGTTGGACTAACCATCAACATAAATCTCTCTGCTCTCTACAAGTTTTCTACAATTTTCTTCTGTTGTCTTCATTTTTCGTTAGTTGTTTTCTTATACCTCATAATAATATATTACTGCTGTTAGGGAAGCATCTTATTATTAATATGTATATTCAGATTAAATTTAATTATTAGTATGTCTATTGTAATTGTATCGAATTAAAAGGTCTCATAAATTTGTAAGCGCACACGCAATGCCGGGAAGTAGTTTACAAAAAGTTAAATTACAAGCCGCCACGGAGTAATCAAATCTGCATACTAATACATCTGAGGCTTGGGATTCAAGAAATACAGATTGTAACTTAAGAGTCCCTTTTCTGTTTAAATAAAGGAAGTTTTCTACCAATAGTAGGCTCGTAAATCCTCTTATTCAACTGCATACTCCAAGCATTACAATAAATCTACTCTTTTTGGATATCACTTGATAAGTTATATCAATTCTCTATGTTCTTTTTTTGACAAAGGCCATTAGATTTAAAAAGATATAATTTTTAAAATATTATAAATTATTATTATTTAAATATATTGATAATAAAAACTAAATCTAACAGTTATTTATTTTATATCATAACCTAAAAAACAAGTATTTATATGTTATAATGAATCAAATACACCCATGAGGGGTATTATGGTCATTATGTTGAAAAATTTACGCAAGATCAAATCTAAGCGTAGCGGAATAAATTTAAATGTTTTTTTCCACAGAATCAACTTTAATAGAATTAAATTAGAAACATAAAACAAGAAATTGACAAAACTCTACTAACCTGTTTTGATTTCGTGTCACAATTTTCTGTTTCTTTGAATCTATCAATGTACAAGCCATTCAATCGTTTGACCTCTAACGGTATCTATAGATCTATTCAGAGAAAACTCAAATCAAATTTAAGAGGAAAAATTGTTAGAAGTGTTAGCATTTATTTTTCTAATTTTTCCTTTTATATGAAAAATCTTATTTTTCATATCCTTGGATTTTATTAAAATTACAACTAAAGTCA
>JANZLF010000006.1:33481055-33491571 GCA_026546835.1 Erythroxylum foetidum | reverse complement strand
CAGAACATTCTTCCTAATTACTTTAGGACAACGAATTCTTTATTGATTTACTCAACTATCTCCACATAGTTCATACTTTATCCAATAACTACTGAATTGAACTATTCCAATAATAGAAAATAAGTAGTATCAAAACATAGTAATTCCTACATGAGATAACTTTAGTAATATCAAGTCTAAGGATCAATTATACAACCATCATAATGAGATAATCCACAAACACACAAGTAATGTTTCATTTAGGATTCTCATAATTGGATCAGTTCAATGAATTTATTCTCTAATAAGCACCCATATGTTTGTTTAAGTATCTTCATACTTTAATCTATGAGATTGATTATTTTCTTCACAAGAAAGAAACAAATATGTGTTAGTCTAACTATTTCATCAATACCCCGTCTTAATGAAACTATGACTAGGAACATTTTAGGAATAATACGAAAATGCAATTTGAATCTCATAATTATAATCACGTTACAATTTTTAATTGCATAATAATTATTCCAGGGATTTTATCTTTATGATTAATAATTAAATAATTAAAAATACACAAAGATGAATGCCTTTTATTGAATAAATTTTTTATACAATTAAATATACAACCAAAATTGGATGCAAGGGCATAAACCAACACATTATACTTTACATCAAAGGTGGTTAAAGTTTAACATTTAAAAACAAAAGAACACAAAGATAAGATCTTATCTTATGAAAAAATTCTGTAGAAGGAGAAAGCCAGTAAAAGTTCTTTAATCAGTGGAACTACAAAAATAAACCAAGTATGTGCTTTTTGTGTATTATATGCATATGCAAAGATCTTGTTTGGCATGATTTGTGTGATTATGTTTTGTCTTGAGAATTCTAACATTGGTATCAGAACAGGTTAATTTTTTTTAATGTTATATGCATGCGTAAATCTACATTTTGGATTTGTGAATAATGATATGAATATCTACGAATATCATGATTGTTGATATGCTATTTCTTGATATATCATATGTTTTATGCTTATGTTTTTTTACTCATTCTGTTTATAATAATCTAACATAGAAATGTTGTTTTTTTCTTTTTTTTTCATCTTTCTTTACTGTTGGGAAGATGATTGTTGAAAGTCTTCAATAGTGAACAATGATGGTCTTCAACAGTGAAACTTGTTCTTATGAAAACATTACGAACAAAAGAGTTTTTTTTCTTTCTTTTTTTTTAATGAATGGTCTTCAATAAGAAAACGTTGTTGTTTTCGTTTCTTCTCTCTCTAGATGATGCTTTTATTTTCAAAAGCCAGAAAATAAAAGATTTAAAAAACGAAAACAAAACACAGAGAAAAGGAGGAAGAAGACCAGAGGCACTTGTCCTTTCATAAAGAAGTATATGTGGTTTTTTCCAAACAAATAAACAATTTGTGGCAGATGGATTATGGTTCTCAATGGTACATTGTTAAACATATAAGTATAATAAGCCAAAAGACTTAACCAATGTATTTTTTTTTTGCATATATGTGTAATAATAACCAGGTTAAGTCTTTGGATATATGTTTTAAAGAATTAAAAATACATTTTCTATTTTACACAAACTAATTAAGTTAGTTAAATTAGTTTATAATTAATATAAAATATTAGAAATTAGTTTTTTAATATAAGAAAACTAATTTTTTAGTTAAAATTAGAAAGGGTTTCATTAGAAATTAGTTTCTAATTAAACAAAGATAAATTGATTAGTTGAATATTTAAATTAGAAATAAGTTTCTAATTCAATTTGAATTATTCATATTTGAATATGATTAGATTAGAAATAAGTTCTAATTAATTAGATATTAATAGCATAATTTGATTAGTTAAATAAATTATAAATTACTAATAGAATTAAATTATTTCCATAATATGAGCATGAGTTCGCTATGTATTAGACAAAATAATTTGTTATTTTGTGCACTCTTTTGATTCTTGAAACTTTGTTTTTTTAGGAAGATGCCTATTATTAAGTGGACACCTAAGCTTATTTGATGTAAGGCACAGAAGAGACGTATTGGTAGTATGTATGTAAAATTAGTTAACATGCATTTAATGCCTGAAGACGGTCTAACATAATATGTTATTTCAATTAATAACATGATGCAAGAACTATGCTTTGGAGCTTGTCGAGCTTATATAAATGTTGAAGTAAAGTACATAACTTTGCTAGCATCATTACCTCAACTTCAAGGAGAAATGTTACGAATGTTGTGGAATAATATTCCTAACAAGAAGACTTATAATTTTTTAGTGATGACATTTATTAAAGAGATGAGTACAAGGGAGTTGATTAGGACTTTGTATCCTATAGGTTTTCCGATGAAAATAGTAAGAGCTATTGTATGTCGAGCTTCGTAAACCATGTCGCACGAACTTGTGAACTCATTTTCACATAAGGTTCGTTACTTATAAACTGCTCGTCAGTTGTAGCGCACTTAATACAATATTTTTTTAATAAAAACAAAGTCTTGTTTTCTATGTAATATGTTTACATATATATCATATAGGAATTCGTCTGGAGTAAAGTAATTAGGATTTGATTGTTGTATGAATGATGATTAAATACATTAGTGGACTTTTGATTTCATAAGCAATTATGATCGAATTATTTACTCTATGAATGATTAATATGACATTAATGCGCATATATATTTCTTTCTTATTGTAGAAACTTAGTGTTTCAAACAAAAAGAAAAATGACAACTGCTTCAAAGAATATTATTATTAAACTCAGCAGGGGTGAGAAACTCAATGGTGACAATTATGAAATCTGGAATATAAAAATCCAATATATATTGAAGCAGCAAGAGGCTCTTGAACCATTAGACCTAACCATCGAAGTTTCTGAGGAAAGTAATACAACTTAGCATAACAGGGATCGTGATGCATGTTGCTGAGTAGCATGGATAATGACATCATGCGAGAGTTCCGTAAATTTGAAACTGTAAAGGAAATGTGGTCTGCATTGGCTGCTCTTTTTGAAGGTGCTTCAGTGACTAAAGTGAGGTCACTTACAATTAAGTTTGATACTTATAAAAAGTGCTCAGATGATACAATGCAAAAGCATCTGAGGTAAATGTCTAACATGGTAAGTGAGACATGGTAAGTGAGTTAAGTGATGATGGTCATGAGCTTTCTGATGAGCAACAAGTGCAAGATGTGATTCGTTCACTGCCTCAAAGTTGGGAGCATATGAAGATGCAGCTCTAACTCATAATGAGAACATCAAGATAATGGAAAATGCTACGAGGCATCTCATCTTAGAGGAGGAGCGTATTGAAGCCTCAAAGATGTCTTTGAGGTATATGTAGTTAGTTGTAGATCATATGGAGATATGAACAAGAAACACAAGCATCATGGTGGACCCAAGTGGAAGAATAATAAGAGATTCAAACACTCTCATCAGGAATCCAATAAGGCAAAATGGAACCAACATGGAAAGGGGAAACATCCCTTCAAGAAGAAGAACATGAAACATATGAAGTGCTATAATTGTGGTAATAAGGGTCACTTTGCTCGAGATTATACCGAGCTTAAGAAGGTACAACTTTATAGTACAAACGTTTGATCTGTGAATGTTTCTTATTATGCTTTTCTAACTGAATCACATGCTTTATGGATTGCAGACTCAGGAGCAACCAACCATGTAATGAAAGATAGAAATGCCTTCGTTGAATTTTGTGAACTCCCACGTGGTAGCCAATGGCTTTACATCGATGACAATTCTAGGGTTGTTGTACAAGGAATTGGCACATGTAAATTAGACATTCGTGAAGGATGATCTCTCATCCTACATGAAGTATTATTTGCTCCATAGATTCGTAGGAATCTTTTATCTGTGTTGATGTTGGTTAGACCTGGTTTCAATATAAATTTTCACGACGATGGAATGGATTTGTATCTTCAACCTATTTATTATTGTCATGGATTTTTATGTGATGGTTTTATTGTACTGGATGTGTTAAAGGAAAATAATAATATTAGTTATTCATTATTTACATCTAATAATTCCAATAATGTTGCAACTTTGTGGCATGTTAGTCTATGTCATATTGGTCAAAATCGAATAAGTCGATTAGCTAAAGAAGGACTTTTAGGCAATCTAATTCAAGTAGATTTACCTACATGTAAGCATTATTTAGCTGGTAAAATGGTAAGAAAGTTATTTGGAAAGGGAACACGAGCTTGATATCTATCGCAATTAATTCATTCTAACATCTGTAGTCTAATTAATGTAAGGGCTAGACATGGGGTAGTTTATTTCATCACCTTCATAGATGAGTATACTTAATATGGTCATATTTACTTGATTTCTCATAAATCAGAAGCATTCAATTATTTCATAAAATACATGAACTTGGTTGATAATCAAATATATAAGAAAATAAAAGCATCACGAACTGATCGTGGACAAGAATACTTATCAAAAAAGTTTAAGGCTTTATGTGATAAGAAAAGAATAGAAAGACAATTAACAATTCCTAGGCCCCACAACAAAATGGCGTCACTGAAAGAAGAAATAGGACGTTATTATAAATTATTAGGTCTATGATGGCCCAAGCAAATTTACCAATCACTTTTTGAGGTGATGCATTGCTAGCAACCACCTATGCACTTAATTGTGTACCTATGAAATCAGTTACTAGCATACCATATGAGTTGTGGACTGATAGGAGACCTGATGTGTTAAGTCTTAGACCTTGGAGGTATGCAACCTATGTTCATGATCTCTCTCACAAACATGAGAAATTAGGCCCAAGAGCGAGAAAAGTATTTTTATTAGATATTCAGAACACTCAAAAGAATACGTGTTCATTGGTGAACAAGGTAATGAAGGTGTATCTGAATTTGAATACAAGATGTAACATTCTTAGAGAATGATTTTCCCAAGTAAGGTGAAATAGGTAAAGACCTATTGTTATATGAGTCCATTGATCAGAATGATTCTTTTATGAAAAATCAAGACGAGGAACTTCAACCAAGTGGGAGCAATTCCACATAAAGGTTCACTATGATGACTAATTCGAGTGGGATCAATCAGATCAACCATGAATTTGTTTATGATGAATCTCATTTAAGACGAAGTAATCGAGGACTAATTCCCCAACATCATTTTAAGGTTGAAGAAATTAATCTGATTGTTCCGCATGAGGAAGAAAAGCCAAAGAATGTAAATGAGGCTCTTACTGACCCTGCTAAAGAAGAATGGATGAAAGCAATGAAAGAAGAAATGGCTTCTTTAAGCTCCAATCAAGTATGGGACTTAGTTGATCTCCTTGAAGGACATAAAGCAATTGGAAACAAATGGGTTCTCAAACTAAAGCAAAAATTTAATGGCAGTATTGAAAAATATAAAGCATGTCTTGTAGCAAAAGGATATACACAATAGGAGGGAATTGATTACAAGAAAATTTTTTCACATGTCGTGAAATTTGCTTCAATCCATCTTATTCTGGCTACAGTAGCCAGTATGAATCTTAAATTACATCAAATGGATGTAAAAAATGCTTTTCTCAATGGAGAATTAGATGAAGAAATTTATATAAAACAACCTGAAGGTTTCATCAAGGCAAGTCAAGAAAATGAAGTATGTTGGTTATTAAAATCAATTTATGGCCTGAAACAGTCTTCAAGACAATAGTATATTTGTTTTCATAACGTAATCATTTCGTATGATTTTCAAATGATCGATGAAGACCATTATGTGTATGTTAAGAAAACCAAAGATAAATTCATGATTTTATCTTTATATGTGGATGATATATTGATTGCTTGTAATGACTATGTATTTCTTACGCAAATTAAAGATTGGTTATCATCTGATTTTGAAATGAAAGACATAGGTGAAGTAACATACATTCTTGGAGTCAAGATTTCAAGAGATCGTTCGAAAATATTATTATCGCTTTCATAAGTGATGTAATTCAAAGAATTCTTGAACGATTTCATATGCAATATTCCAAACCAATTGATAATTCTATTGCTAAAAACGAAGGCCTTAGTAAGAGAAATTGCCCATCAACGCCACAAAGGGCTACCGCCCTTTTGAATGAATAGTGATTTGGTTGAGCTGCTACTTTGCTTCTTGCAGGCTTTCCCTTTTGTTTTTTTTCAGCTCATTTTCATTCATCGTGGGATGGGAACAAATGAAGAATGTTTCCTACTCTAGTATAATTAGAAGTCTTATATACACAATGATGTGTACAAGACTAGATATTTATTACGCTGTTGGAATGGTGAGCAGATATCAATCAAATCCAGGCCAAGCATATTGAAAAGTAGTTAAGAGAATATTGAGATATCTAAAGGAAACTATAGACTATGCATTATGTTATCAAGGCAATGATTTATGTATACAAGGATATACAGATGCAGACTGGGGAGGAGATTTAGATAAAAGAAAATCTACCTCAGAATATGTATTCTTACTAAACCATGGAGCAATATATAGAAAAGTAAGCAATAATCTTGCATTGTGTTATCTACAATAGAAGCTGAATTTATAGTATTCTCAACTGCAGTACAAGAGCCTGTGTGGCTTCATCGATTCCTAGTGCATTTGGAAGTCATTAAAAGCAAAATTAATCCAATGACCATCAATTGTGATAGTCAAGCTGCAATCGCTTATACTGAAGATCTCAAATTTCATTGTAAGACAAAGCACATAGATACCAAGTATAATTATGTGAAAGATATAGTTACACAAGGAGAAGTGAACGTGAGATATATATCTACTCGAGATATGATAGCAGACCCAATGACAAAGCCAATTTTCATAGATGTATACATTGGGCATATCAAGTCACTAGGACTACGTAGATGTTGAAATGTACTGATAAACATTTCTTTGTGTATGTTCACTGATTATAATATCATATTTTGGATATAATGTATGATGAAAATTATACACTGAGTATCATTTGATTCATGAATATATGTGTTTTTTGCATCAATATATTTTGGGATGAATCACGAGTATATGAGACAGATTATAGATTGACCATGCCGCACAGAAAATCACCTCTAGTGTTTATACTCGCTAGAGATAAGGCATGTTTAAAGTTTATTATTTAGGTGATAATTGAGAGTGAGAAACATAAACCTTAAATACCGTAAGGCAATTGGTTCAACGTGATTTGTTAATCATTATATCTATCTTAAGTTGCCAAATGTAAATTCTGAACAGGTTTTTGAGAAGATAAGTATACTCGAGTTAAACATTGAGTATGTTTGAACTATCATCTGTAGGGTATTTCTTGAATGAAAGATGTTCAAGTTAAATAAAGTGAGTAAATACTATAGCACATGACTCGTACCTTGTGTGCACAACTGACCAAAGAAAGGAATTAATGTAAGTCGCCAGATCTCATCTTATATTGTGTGAGACCCTTGAGGTTGAGAAGAACCTCATCATATATACCCTTATGACTTTTGTTTCATTTTTTAGAATTGAATTTAAGGTTTGTTGCAATAGGTTGATGCTAAAAGATCATGCAAGATGCGATCCTATGAAATAATTATAGGAAAGTAAATTAAATTTAATTCAAAAAAGAATTGAGAATAGAAAAAGGTCATTTATTTTTTTGAGATCAATGACTCGCATGAAAAGTATTCGTAAATAACCATCATCTCTTTAGTAGAGAACTTGAATACAGTATGACATAAGAAACTAAATGAGATCAAAGAAAAGTGCAAATGTGAGATATAACCTAAGGTATAGCATACAATGTCTACTCAAGGACACATGATTCCCAAGATCAATTTGTTAATCGAGATGTCATATACTCCTAACAAATATATGGCAATGTACTCTCGTCGTATGTTAGTTCTATCGGTTATTGAACAAGTATGAGCATTGCAGAGTTTTTTTGTTTTTTAATTAAATTAAAACTCATCATGTGTGAGTGAGAGATAATGAATTAGATACACCCATGAGGGGTACCCATAAAGGGTATTATGGTAATTTTACTTTACATAAATACCAAAGGTAGTTAAGTTGTAGCATTTAAAAAACAAAAGAAGACAAAAACATCTTCTAATTTGAAAAACGAAAACTTCTGTAAAGGAGAAAGACAGTAAAAGTTCTTTAATCGGTGGAACTACAACAATAAGCCAAGTATGTATTTTTGTTTATCATATAAATATGTAATTGATCCTGTTTAACATGATCTCTGAGGTTGTGTTTTATCTTAATTATTTCTAACACTTGAGTTCTTATTGAACGTTTAAAAAATGGTAGGGTTGTTTTTGAACATTTAAGAAACTTTAAGATCCTTTTCGAATGAGATGAAAAGTTAATGTTTAGATTAAATTTTAGTGAAAATGTCTAATTCTTATTTAATCCTTTTTACGAACAATATATTATATTATACGTTTGCTCTAATTCAACGTGGCAATTCGAGTGGAGAAGGCTCGAATCAAATCGAAGCTCCCTAAAGAGCCTTCGCTCTTTGAGGTTCCCCTAGAGAAATCCGAGATTGACAGTAAATCACAGGAGCCCATCATTGACCAATTGGATCTAGTTTGACCTCTAACTTGTTATTTATCAAAAATATCCGATAATGATTGATAATATCTTGAATAAGTGGATACTTACGTGGAGTAACTCATAATCATGAGTCGATTCTTTTTGTTCTTTCGATTAATATATGACTTCGTTTTGTATCTCTCTACAGACTCTATACCCTTCGTTAACTTGGAAGTCTGCTGCAGTTTCTGCCCATACACTCCGTTTACCTGAAGCCTGTTGCATGCATTAACAGGAAGCTGATTGTTTAAATCGACGATGTTCAAGAAAGATCTTTTTCTCTAAAGAATATCTTTTGTACACTATAGAGATAGATCCTTACTCTCAAAACGATAATAAGTGCAATGAACGTGTTGTAACCTCTGAAAAGTGCAGTGTAATGGGGTCCAGCACATACATCAAAGTCTTATTCAGACTTTAGCAGAAACTGCGCACATGCGAACGTTTGTCGTTAAGCTTATGCCTCAATTAGCGTTCATTTGTAAGCTGAAAATTAGGTTTACAAACGGTTAACCGGTAGCACTCTACAAACAGGAACAACTTTTCTGTTAGAGAATCGCCATAGATGTTCAATCATGTACAAACTTCAACCACAAAAATGCAGCGCTCATTTCCCATTCATCTAGGGTTCCTATTCTATCTCCACAGAAACTCCACCAGAAAGTCAGTACTTTGGAGCAACCGGTGTTCCTGTATTTCCTCCTGCCTTCTCCAAATCAGGAAGGTCTGCATTTAAAGATGAACATAGACGGAAATTATAACATTAATGTAACAGCAAGCCTAAACAATTCCTTCAAAGTAAAAGTTGCTCTGGGCTCAAGCAGAAACAGGCTGTGCTTGGCTGAGGACTGAAATCCAGGTTGTCCATATTACTAAGAAGGGCCCGACATCAACAAAAATCATAATCCAAGGCAAGCAGAACATGCATGACCAGTTACTTACACCTCATCAAAACAATCACTAGAGAAATCAATATGAACTTTTGTATTGTTGTTGATTGCACACAACTAATGCAGCTTACTATGCGTTTAAGGACGTTATACATAAGGAAAACTTACAAAGCATTCCTTCACCATCGCTGCTCTCATCATCTTCAACATACTGCAAAAAGGGAACGTATTTGGTGAGTCAGCACAAACATCTTGCAACACTAAAATCAATTCTCCATGTCAAGATAGTATTGCATGAAATTGGGATTACCTCAGGGTTTTCATCATCGCTAGCCAAATCAGCTGCAAGGACAAATAAACATTCACATGAAAAGTCAGTTAAGCACTAGCTCCATAGTAAAGGCTAAACTGGTATAAACACTGAAAATATATCCTGAGAAGTTTAGTCACTAACATACAGCTGCTATAGCATGAGAAATGGACAAGTAGGGGCAACTTTGCCAAAGTATAGTGTTGCATGGTTTTACAAATTACCAGATTCAATCTATGTTGAGAATAGAGACTGCCTTATTATAAGGGATAAACAAGGGTGGCACTGGCAGGGATCAACCATGTAACATTCTTTTGTCTATTAGAGTAGTGTTTTAAAGGCAATCACTTTTAGCAATTTGTACAAACTTTATTTTGATTAATGAAGTGAAAGACAATTTTCATTAATTTAATATTCATTTATTTATGAATTGATGTTTATCTTAAATCGAATTAATGAAGTTCATAATACAAAACATAACGTGAAGGAAATCATGATGAGATCATGATAATGAGATTCCTATCATGTGTAATTATGTTAGTGTCTAAATTATCCCTTGTCTTAGGATTAATGAAACAGGACGTTGTTAATCCAGATAGACTAGCACATGTGTTATACTCCTTGATTTGATCAAATAGTGAATCTCATAAACTGTAAGTATGAGAAGTTTAGAGTTAACATGTAGATGCTTACTAAGAGTAGTAAGTACATCGAATGACTTGCTATGAGATTATCATATGGATGATCTATCAAATGTCAATGATTAATCTCATCATAG
>JANZLF010000006.1:33463752-33480955 GCA_026546835.1 Erythroxylum foetidum | reverse complement strand
GTTCATTAGTGAACAAAGTAATGGAGGTGTAACTGAATTTGAATCACGAGATGTAACATTCTTAGAGAATGATTTTCTAAAGCAAGGCGAAATAGGTAAAGACCTATTAATATATGAGTCGCTTGATCAGGATGATTCTGTTATGATGAATCAAGATGGGGAACTTCAACCAAGTGGGAGCAATTCCACGTAAAGGTTCTCTATAATGACTGATCCAAGTGGGAGCATTTAGATCAATCATGAATTTGTTTATGATGAACCTTGGTTAAGATGGAGTAATCGAGGGATAATTCCCCGATGTCATTTTGAGATTGAAGGAGAAATTAATATGATTGTTCCACAAGAAGAAGAAGAGCCAAGGAATGTAAATGAGGCTCTTAGTGGCCTTGCTAAAGAAGAATGGATGAAAGCAATGATAGAAGAAATGTCTTCTTTAAGCTCAAATCAAGTATGGGACATGGTTGACCTCCCAGAAGGACGTAAAGCAATTGGGAATAAGTGGGTTCTCAAAATTAAGCGAAAAGCTGATGGCGATATCAAAAGATATAAGGCACGTCTTGTAGCAAAAGGGTACACACAACAGGAGGTAATTAATTATGAAGAAACTTTTTCTCCTGTTGTGAAGTTTGCTTCAATGCGTCTTATTCTGGCTATAGTAGCCATTATGGATCTTGAATTACATCAAATGGATGTAAAAACTGCTTCTCTCAATGGAGAATTAGATGAAGAAATCTATATGGAACAACCTATAGATTTCATCAAGGAAGGTCAAGAAAATAAAGTATGTCGATTGTTGAAATCAATTTATGGCCTGAAGCAGTCTTCAAGACAATGGTATATTCGTTTTCATAATGTAATCATTTCGTATGATTTTCAAATGATCGATGAAGACCATTGTGTGTATGTTAAGAGATCCAAAGATAAATTTGCGATTTTATCTTTATACGTAGATGATATATTGATTGCTTGTAATGACTGTGTGTTTCTTATGCAAATAAAAGATTGGTCATCATTTGAATTTGAAATGAAAGACATGGGTGAAGCGACATACATTCTTAGAGTCAAGCTTTCAAGAGATCGTTCGAAGAGATTGCTATCGCTTTCACAAGCGATGTACATTCAAAGGATTCTTGACCGATTCCATATGTAAGATTCCAAACCAATTGATAATCTTATTGCTAAAAACGAAGGCTTTCATAAGAGAAATTACCCATCAATATCACAAGAACAGGAAAAAATGAAGAATGTTCCCTACCCTACTGCAGTTGGAAGTCTTATGTATGCAATGATATGTACAAGACTAAATATTTGTTACATTGCTAGGATGGTGAGCAGATATCAATCAAATCCAAGCCAAGCATGTTGGAAAACAGTAAAGAGAATATTGAGGTATCTAAAGGGAACTGTGGACTATGCATTATATTATCAAGGAAATGATCTACGTATATAAGGGTATACAGATGCAAACTGGGGAGAAGATTTAAATGAAATAAAATCTACCTCAGGATATGTATTTTTACTAAATTATGGAGCAGTATCATAGAAAAGTAAGAAACAATCTTGCGTTACATTATCCACAATGGAGGCTAAATTTATAGCTTTCTCAACTGTAGTACAAGAGGTTGTATGACTTCATCAATTTTTAGTGCATTTGGGAGTTACTAAAGGAAAAATTAATCTAGTAACTATCAACTGTGATAGTCAAGCTACAATCGCTTTTACTAAAAACCTCAAATTTCATTGTAAGACCAAGCACATATATACCAAGTATAATTATGTGAAAGATATAGTTGCACGAATAGAAGTGAACACGAAATATATATCTATGCAAGATATGATAGCAGGCCCAATGACAAAGCCAATTTTCAGAGATATATACATTAGGCATGTAAAGTCACTAGGACTACGTAGATATTGAAATATACTGATAGACATTTCTCTGTGTATGTTCACTCATTATAATGTCATATTTTGGATTTAATGTATGATGAAGATTATACATTGTATATCATTTGATTCATGAATATATGTGTTTTTTTGCATAAATATATTTTGGGATGAATCACAAAGTATATGACAGATTATAGATTAGCCCTCTCACATAGGAAATCATCTCGGATGTTTATGCTCGCTAGAGATAAGACATGTTTAAAGTTTGTTATCTAGGTAATAATTGAGAGTGAGAAACTTAAACTATAAATGCTGCAAGGAAATTGGTTCAAAGTGATTTATTAATCACTATATTTGTCCTACGTTTCCAGATGTGAGTTCTGA
The DNA here is from genome assembly GCA_026546835.1 of Erythroxylum foetidum. Taxonomy (NCBI): domain Eukaryota; kingdom Viridiplantae; phylum Streptophyta; class Magnoliopsida; order Malpighiales; family Erythroxylaceae; genus Erythroxylum; species Erythroxylum foetidum. Next base: position 33,478,681 of record JANZLF010000006.1, on the reverse strand, counting down.
ACAATTTTTGAGTAGATAAGTGAACTCAAGTTAAACATTGACTATGTTTGAACTATCATTTGTATGGTATTTCTTGAATAAAAAATGTTCAAGTTAAATGAAATGGGTAAACATTATAACACACGACTCGTACTATGTGTGCATAATTGACCACAAAAGTGATTAATTTAAATCTCCAAATCTCATCTTATATTATGTGAGACCCTTAAGGTTGAGAAGAACCTCATCATATACCATTATGAGTCTTTTGAGAATTGGATTTAAGGTTTGCTACTTTAAGTTATTGCCAAAAGATCATGCAAGATGCGATCCTATGGAATAATTATAAGAAAGTAAATTAAATTTAATTCAAAAGAGAATTGATAACAGAGTTAGGTCATTTATTTTTTAGATCAATGACTTGTATGAAAAGTATTCATAGATGGTCATCATCTTTTTAGTAGAGAACTTGAATACAGTCATGACATTAGTGATTAAATGAGATCAAAGAAAAGTGTAAATGCGAGATATGACTTAGGGTATAGCATACAATGTCTACTTAAGGACATATAAGTCTCAGGATTAATTTGTTAAATCGAGATGACATATACTCTTAACAGATATATGGCAACATATTCTCGTCGTATGCTAGTCACACCGATTATTAAACAAATATAAGCATTGCAGAGTTTTTTGTTTTTTAATTAGATTAAAACTCATCATGTGTGAGTGAGAGATAATGAATCAAATACACCCATGAGAGGTACCCATGAGGGGTATTATGGTCATTATAATTTACATAACTACCAAAGGTAGTTAAGATTTAGCATTTAAAAACAAAAGAACACAAAGATAAGATCTTATCTTATGAACGAAAACTTCTGTAGAAGGAGAAAGGTAGTAAAAATTCTTTAATCGGTAGAACTACAACAATAAACTAAATATGTGATTTTGTTTATTATATGTATATGCAAAGATCCTGTTTGACATGATCTGTGTGATTATGTTCTATCTTGAGAATTCTAACATGTTATTTCATTATTTGGTTATTTGTTTTTGTTACATAGACCTTATGTGTGGCAGAAATCCTTAAATTGGATTGTGAGAGTGTATTAAATTAACGGAGAAGGATTCAGATTCTCTTACAAATAAAATTATTGAATATATGTAGGTTTTAAATTTATGATAGTCATATTTTCAAGCTTCGAAATCCTCCAAACTCAGCATTAGTTGAAGAATAATGTGATCAAGCCATTTTGATACGTCTTATATTATGAGTTTATTAAATAGCCCTCAAAGGGTGTGACTCGATGGTTGAGAGCGGGGCTTGACTTTGGTTAAGTCTCAGGTTCGATTCCATACTAGCCCCTCTTGTAAGAGCCTGGGGTAGCCGGGTTTTTACCTGTAGATGTTGAACTAGTTGAGCCCTCAATGATGAGGTGTGTCCGTTTGGCCCGCCTGTGGGGTGGTGTGCCAATTGGGCCCTCAGAGAGGTGTGCCTGCTTGGACCGCCTATGAGGTTTCCTCGAATCCAAAAAAAAAAAAAGAGTTTATTAAATAACCCCTTTTTTTTTGTCCAAAATGGAAAATAGATCGATTAATTTCTATCTAATCTAAAGTGAGGTGTTATCGATTCAATAATTGATATCAGACTAAAACATTTAAACGATGGTCTACTGTGCTGGCTTTAAAGAAGATACTCTCACAATTTGTGCAAGAGCAGCATTGCTCCGCACTCATTACAAAACCTACCCTTTCGATTTCCAAAAAGATATGTTAGTATAAATGGAGTCGTTTAGAGGTGATGGAACGTCTGTTTCTTTTCTTTCTTTTCAGCAGCTATTTACGTAACATCTGTTAACCGTAAATTGCACAAAGGATGAGATTTTAGAAATGCTTATATTTTATAAACAACTCACATTTGTAGTCAGTGTTCTAGGGCCTTAACTTTGGATAACTCGGGTGCACTAATATAAGAAAAGAAGAGCTAGGCAAATGCTGTTAATTGCTCGTCTAAGATAAGGCATGTATTAAGCTTATGACTGGCTCAACTGACAAGGATGTTTTTGCTTCCCTTCCCCTTGTATGATAAAATAGATTTTCTATATAAAAATGTTGACCATTGAACTATAAGGGTAAATTTTGACAAGAATTATATCAGGCATCCAAGGCCGCCGTCAATGCCCACTTTTTCTTTTATACTTTGACTTGATCTAGTTCTACTCATTATTCATGTATATAATATCTGAAAGGAAAAACACAATAAAACAAAATAAAAGTCAACTATTCCTGAAACACATTAATGAATTCAACTAGTGGTTTGGTTTGACTTAATAGCATATGCATAATTCCAAACCATTAAGACTTAATTCGATAACAAAAAAGTCAACAAACAAAATGAACTGTTTTTATATCATTAAGCAGTTGACATTTAATTTATTCAATATAATTGGTAAGTAGATGACGCTAAACAAATTATTTCTGGTAGTCTGCTCCAACTTAATTAATCACATCCCAAAACAGATTACACTTTAATTAAAAATATAATTTTTTATATAGAAATTTAAAAAATCTTCAAATAATACCATCTCTATGATAAACAAACAGTTAAGTTACTTTGTTTATAAGCTACTTGTCCCTTTTATTTGTTTATTACGTCGTGATCTTCAGTGTTCATATTCAATGCAAGTCAAATTTAGAGGGATAAGACATGAATGACTTTAGCCTCCCGTCGTATATATAACGTGTCTCTGTCCAACAAATGTCTTGTGTTTTAGAACATAACACCATTTTTCTCCCCTTGCCTTTACTTATGGTTTTGTTTTTGGGATAAATCATAAATCAGCAAACGTTTCGGTGGGGTTTGTTTGGAACCTCTGAAGAGCAAAGTTGTTGGAAGCTAATCCAGATGATACTCACTGCGATACTATTGTTCGTGACTGCTGCGGTTTTGGTGACCATCCATGTTTGTGCTGTCAACGGAGCTTTTCGCCAAAGAGACGGTGATGATAATGGTGATGATACCATCCCGACAACCACAGCGTATAAGAGTGGACTGACGAAGGAGGAGTTGAAGAATCTACCTTGCTTCAACTACAAAGCTGAAGAAGAGGTTAGCCCTGTGGATTGTGTGGTTTGTCTGGAGCGTTTCAGGGTCGGCGATAGTTGCAGGGTGTTGCCTAACTGCAGCCACAGTTTTCATGTTTTGTGTATTGACTCGTGGGTGTTGAAGTCTCCCATTTGTCCCATTTGTCGAGCTACAGTCTTTCCCCCCAAAATTGCCATGGCGTTGGATGAAGAAAGTGGAGCTTGTGCTCATATTGGAGTTTAGTTCGACATTTGATTAGCTAGGTTTTTCTTCTTATTCTGTTCTTCTGTTAAAAGCATCTGCACAGCCCAAATAGTGAAGCTATACAGCATTATTAATCACAGAATACTACTCTAGTAACTTAGTTTATTATTTTGTATTACTATAAAAAATTCATAATAATAATAATATTTATGAATTTATTTTAGTATAAATTATTGGATAATTAATAATTATTAAGATCTTGTTTTACAACTTTTAATACCAAAAAATTTATAATTTAAAATAATTAGAATTTTTTAAATAAATATAAGTATAGGGAATTTTTCATCTTTTATTCCCACCAAAAAAAAAAGACATTGATGAGACAAGAAACCTATGCCCAAGGCCTGTATGGTAATAGGTATTCATGCACATCAAGTCCTCAAACTAGTAGAGTGGTCTTAATTCTAGTGTTTTGGGAGGTTAAATTAATCACAAGACAAAGAAAACTATACTTAATTTGGCTGTCAAACCAACTTTACACACCCACACTTATATATAGTCCCCTCCTCTTAATTTTTCCCCAATATATAAAATTTCTGAAAAAATCAGTTGGTTTGGTATAAAAAAAATAAAAAATTAAACAGAAGCGTGGAGAGGTAATCAAGTGATTTATATTGTTTCTAAGCCACTTTGTTTCTTTTAATTGGTTATTACTTAGTGGTTTTCAATTCGCTGCTCATATCCTTAAAAGACGTGACTTTGGCCACCCCCCCTGCATAGATGTATCTGTCCACCAAATATCTCCTACTTTTAGAACATACTACAGTTCTTCCTCCCTCGTCTTTACATCTGTTCTAGTCAAGTTCGGATGAAGATGAAATTGAGATAGATAGGCTACAAATCAATACAACCTTCCCGTCGGATTTGTTTTGATAAGCGCTGGAGGGAAACCTAATCCAGATGATACTCACTGCGATACTATTGTTCGTGGCTGTTGGGGTTCTGGTGATCATCCATGTTTGTGTCGTCAATAAGTCCCTTCGCCGAAGGGACGGTGATGATACAATCCCGACGACCACCGCGTGTAATGGTGGACTGAAACAGGTGACAGAGGAGGACTTGAAGAATCTACCTTGCTTCAACTACAAAGCAGCGGAAGAGCTCAGCCCTATAGATTGTGTGGTTTGTTTGGAGCATTTCAGGGTCGGAGATAGCTGCAGGGTGTTGCCTAACTGCAACCACAGTTTTCATGTTGTGTGTATTGACTCGTGGGTGTTGAAGTCCCCCATTTGTCCCATTTGTCGAACCAGAGTCTATCCCACCCTAGTTGCCACGGTATTGGATGAAGAAAGTGGAGCTTCTGTTGATAATGGAGTTTAGATTTTTTAATTTCTTTTTCTTGTCTTGTCAACAGATGTCAGAAGATTAAGGGCTCTAGCCACACTGTAAATTTTAAGTTGAATTCATGATACACTGTAAATTTAAGGTTCTCTTCCCTAACCAAGTCAATTAATTTGCAGTTTCAATGGGCTCGACCCAAGTCTACTCTTAAATTCGACGGTTTTAATAGTTTGTCCTGTCCACTTTAGGGTTTATTGGACCTTCCGTTGCAGTCTCTCAAGACTCAAGTCAGGGAAAGGTGGGCCGAAGTTTGTCTCTTATACAACGCATGCCAAAATTGAATAAGTAATTTCATGGAAAAACTGAAATAATCTTTTTCTTGGGATCTTATATGGAGGGTAGAACTTTTTGTTTTCCTTCGTTCGTCTGAGATGTCCAAATTCTGTGGAAATTGTCTATCCACTCCCTTTTCAATCTATATATGATGTTCAGTTCTATGATTCACTGGGACCTTTCTACAACCTACAAAACCAACTGGTTCAACTTAATAAACAGATGAAGGCTTGATCATCAGTTCATGGACCAGTTTTCAAGTTCTCATTATAAGGTATCATCACCATAAGAGTTGGGCAATGGAGCGCCTTTAAAGACCATAGTAATGGACCAACAGTGATGACTAGTGTTCAGCAGGATTCAGTTATACCACAGATGATTTCAGCCTACTAGGGTCGACTCTGGCTACACTGGCAATCTTACTGAATGTATTAACAAGTTCACCTGCCCAGAGAAGAACTTCCTTTTTCCAACTTCAAAGGAAACAAACCACCAATTATATAAATGACAAATTAGTCTCGTATACCAGAATCAGTTTCTAACATATAATCACATTGCATGTACATTTCCCCAAGTTCTAAAATGATGCTGTGATCACTGAAATTTTCACCGAGGTCATCTAAGTGCCGCTTGTAATTCCCATATCCCTAGCTCTCATAACGTAAGAATTCAGAATCACAAAACCATTACAGACTTGTTCAAATGAACTTCAAAATTATATTTCTGCTGACAAGTGACTGTGTAGCTAATAATGCAACCTATTCAACTCATTAACTAACACACTCCAACAAACCAAAATATTCAGAATGTAAAACAGGCATAAAGTTGTACTCTTTGTATTAAGCCTGCTCATCTCAACGGCTAGCATGTTTTGTAACGTACTTAGGAGAGCCAGTTTGAGTTCAAATAAATGACAAACACTGCACATTAAACATTGACTGAGAGATGCAAATTACAGAAACAGTTCAGCTTTTGTTGTTGTTGCTGCTGATATTGTTCTCCAATTCACTCTTCAGCTGGAGTGAGAAATCATCATTGACATCATCATCATCCCAATCGTCTTCCCACTGCTGGGTCACCTCCTTCCCTTCTTCCTTGGAGTCCCATTCTGTCCATTCACAAATCCATTTCAAACAAAGCAAACCGATGCAAATTAAAGCCATAGAGGGCAAACAAGTGTTAAAACAATTTTACTGAAAACACAAAAGCACCGACTCGTTCCATACCAATTCAAATCCCAAGTACACAACATTAAGTACAATAATTATGTATTTTTAGATGAAAAAGAATATGAAATACAAATAAAAGCAAAAAGAAGAGTTTTTAGTTGTAAAGAAGGGCACCTTCATTGATATCAAACTCTTCGAACTCGTCATCGTCTTCGAAAAGGTCAAGTTTCAAGTCCTCACTCGCTGCCTTTACCTCCGTCGCCATCGAAAGACAGATCAGGCCCAAACCCTAAGCTTCCTTTCACCAAATTCGATCACACCAAATCGGCAGAAGCTTCAAATGGCCAAGATCAAATCCGAAAATAAAAAGATGTTTCTGTACAACCACACGGCCTCGTTCTTAATCAAGGGTGGGTGGCAAATTATCGGCGTAAGGGATACGACGAGCCGTGTTATGCATAATAGCCCTATGAACGTACAAGTTTGTTCTTTCAAAAATCTAACCATAAAGTGTTCAACTTTTTTAATTTTTAAAAATTCAGTTCAAAAAGTTATTTTTGATGATACGACTGAATTGTTAAAGTTTTAAAAGCTTGGTTATTCAATTAAGAAATTTTAAATTTTGGATATTGAATTGATTTTAAAAAAAAATATTAGATATTTTTTAATATATTATCTCCTTTTTTGAAAAATGGTATGAACATACAAGTTGCCATGTTCATTTTGTTTTTTTTAATCTAGGTGTCTAAATCTTGAACTTCTTCTTTAAAATCTTCCTTTTTTTTAAAAAAATTTATTTAAATTTTATTTTTATTAATAATTAAAAAGTAATCAATACACACTTTTATTAATCTATAGACTCAATAGAAACAATTGTTGGATGAGAATTTAGCAATATTACATGTTATAATAAGTAAACTTAGTGTTTGCTTTGAAATTGATTCCAATTTTTAATGGAACTTGAAGCGGTTAACGTTGACCTTTTTCTTTTGACAATCTTGTAAGAAATTGAAACAATATTAAAACTTGAATATTTTCATTCGTAAGGCAAGATATGTGGTATTCATGTTCTTAAATGAACCAACATTGTAGCAATATTGAAGTTAGAGGATAAAGTGTTGCGAGTAAATGTCTTATAAATTATTTCATTTTAATAAACTTTTGATGCATTTATCTAGATTTCTAAACTAAGGATTATAAATGATTACTCAGCAAATTTATCTATATATCTCATTAAATTCATCATGTTATTGTCATTTATTCTGTATGTAGTTTTAAGTTCTTCTTTAGAGCCCAATATCATCATTTATTCTGTATGTAGTTTGTGTATTGTATTATTGAGCCATAGAAATGCTTATATTTTATATTTTGTTGGTATAAGTATTTAATTAGAATAATATATGGTGAATCTTCCAAGTTAATATGAAGGAGTTGCGGTTAAAGCAATATGATGAGCATGTTTTTTTTATCGATATGGAAGTTGAAACAATTTGATGGCATTTTGGATCAATGACAATCCTAGAACTAAATTTCAAGGATGTCTTAATTATGATGTAGATAAGTTGTTGATCATTAAGCTATTATTAATTCAATATGAATATCTTATCTTACCATATGCTTATAAGAAATGGGATGAACTTGTTCATATACATGGACAAGATTTGAGTGAAAGGGTCAAATCTATTATTAATCAATTGAATGCTAACAATAAGGGTTGAAGGCTGAGATTAAGAAGTTCAAATAGGAGGCTGGTATGAAGAATGAGGATAATTATATTGAGGAGATGCATATGTTACATAATGAATTAATAGACGTTAAATATGCTATTAAGATACTAAAAGATTACATATATTGTTATTTTACTATAGAATAGGTGTTATACTAAATTTATATATATTTACAACTTAATTTAATGAAAAGTTGAAGAATTTAAAGTTTATTAACTTTGGTGTTACAATATGGTAATTTTCTTATAAACAATGCTATTGTTATTAGGTTTTGCTACATTAAAATGTACTTGTAAGAATTTTATATGAATGTTTTAATATAATTTTGAAAAAATTATATTATCAACTTACATAGGTGCCTTTCTTTAGCTCTAGTACAACATTTCCTATGATCTGGTATTTTAGTTCATCTCCTAATTTCTTGTAGTTCCTTGTTACTGTTCCCTCACTTTGCCTTCATTTCTTAATATGTAAGATGACATAACTTTTGGTTGCTTCTATTTTTGTATCTTTCGATAGTAAATTACTGTGGGGCAGTGAACTAGGTACGCTTTCTAGTTTATGATGGTGTTCCTTCCATAATGATTGAGCTTCGGTGCAATTGATAATTGAGTTTCCATATCTGGCGCCACTGATTTCATGCATATCATTCATCTAATTAATTGAAACTCAAATTCATCTTAATTGTGTTACTACAATTCATATGCACTTTTTTTATACTAAAATTAGTTCCCTCAACTGATGGTAAATGTATCTAATGAGTGTTTGTACTTAATGTTTGATGTTATGGTGCTTCTCCCTCTATAGCTTATATATCACACAGCTTAGGACTATCTTGAATATTTTAGAGTTATTATCAGTGAAGAATTTTAGAGCCCAATCTATAGTTTCATCCATGGCTATCAGTTGAAACTACAAGTTACATCTATATAATATACTCTTCCACACTTTCAAAGACTAATGACATAAAAATAATAAGTGATCTTTAGTTTATAATTGTGATTAAAATAGGATGTAAATATTAGGACCATTCTAGGGCATTTTTTCCAATATTAGAAGTCCATTTTTTGCCACTAATCATATGTGTTTGAAACTTAGGAACATGATTTTTGAACCACGCTAGTTTATGCCATATGACTTCCTATGAATGTGATTAAATAAGAATGTGTAATATATAGTTATGAATCTATTAAATGGACATATAAGCAAATAATTTTATCCATAATGGTTGACTAGAGGAGTAACTTACAAAGTTAGGAATAAGGCCTTCTAACTCTCTTGAGGGGTAGCTCTACTAATTGTCCCTTTTCATTGCTTTTATCTTTAAATTAGAAGGAAAAGTGTATTTTAAGGTAGCAAATAAAGGGAGAAGATATATAGGTTCTGTGTCTATCTAATTATCAAACTAGAAGCTTATTTGCTCCTCATCTCCTATTATATACTTCATCTTTTTACTTGCTTTTTTCCTAGGTATTGGAATTGAGCTTCAAATAACAAAAGCTTGATCCTTTGATGTTTTTCTTATGCATCCATTTCACCAAAGTTCTTCTATATTATTGAATAAACTTTATAGTCTCTTTGCCATTAAAGCTTTATTTGAAGCTTTAATTGACTTAATTCCTGGTCCCCTTTGTGTTTTAAAGAGGTATATCTCCTTCCATTTGACTTTAAGGATCCTTTTGTTGCTCCCTGATCCATTATATAGAAAGTTTCTTAGGATACTTTCAATATCTTTGATTATATTGATAGGTAGAGCCACATATGAACTCTAATAAATATGCATGATGTTAAGGACGTAATTATTAGTTGGACGCTCCCTGCATAGGATAAGTTCTTGGACATTTAGTTGTAGGTCTTACTTCAAATAACATCAAACAATGGTTTACAATCATTGTAGTTCAATCTAGAAGAAGGGGTAGGTAAGTCAATGTATTTGAAAAGGACTTCAGACAGTTGAAGTCTTGAAAGTTACACCAAAGATTTTTTTAGAGGAGTAGGGATAGATGAAATGAATATATGAATATACTATTGTTGATGGTTAATCATACGTCTTCGCTAATTAAAGAATATAATCCAATAGCACTTGAATTAAGTCTTTATCAGCTCTATATAGAAGTAATAAGTCATCCATAAATGATAAATTGAATAACTTGATTTTTCTGCACTTATAATGGTATCTAAAAGATTTTGCTTGAGATACATGGAATGATATCATTCCGGTGAGAACTTTTATAACTAAAGAAAATATATAGGGGATAATAGATCTCTTTGCCTGACCCCTTTTGCTCCCTTGAACATATGAGTGGCCTCTCCATTTATAAGAACACTAAAAGAAGAAGTTGTTAGATATTGTAATACCTAATTAATGAAAATTAGGGAACATCTGAAGGCCTACAAAGGGTTTGAATGAAGCTCTAGTTTAGGGTATCAAATGATTTAAAAAATTCTATCTCCATTGAATAACTTTTGATGGACTTTTTGAAGATAATCCTTGAATATTTCCTGAGATATTAACACAAATGCTTCTATCGGCAATAAGATCAAACTGAGAGATATTGATTAGATCTGTTATAATAAGTTTTAATCTTAAGGCTAAATCTTAGATATGACTTTATAAAGAATATTGCATCAAGAAATAGGTTTGAAGTTTTTGAAAATATGAGATTTAGGAGTTAGACAAAATTTGTTTAATTCTTTTAGTAAAATTCTTGGAAAAAAAACTCCTTGACAAGCTTATAGATTTGAGATTTCAATAAATTCCAAAACATTTGGAAAAGAAACGTATTAAATCTATCAAGTCCTAGAGCCTTATCTAGATTGAGAATGTAGAAAGTATTCCTGTTGATAATTGATTTAAAGAGATGGTTGATTTGGGATTGATTCAAAAAGGGTGAGATAAAGCTAGAAGGGTGAGTGACAGAGATTGATAAACCAAATGCAATCTCAGAAAGGATTTAAAGTGGGCGTAAGCTGAGGTTTTCAACTTGTCTTAATCATGATTCATAATATTTTATTAGAGTTTATTCTATTCTGGATTTATTTTTAGAAGAAAGCTACCTGATCTTTCAGCTAAGAAGTTATATCCTTTTGTTTTAATAGAGAATTGTCAGCATCAATGTTTGTGAGATAGAAGTTTTACTTGGATTTTTCCTTTTGTTTTAACTCATCATTAATTGGATCATCGTAAAGATCTCTTTGAGTAGCATTGAGATCATGGCTAGGTTTTTCAACTTCTTTTAGCAAGTCTTTGTTGTAATGTTCCTTGTGAAGTTTTTTCAAGTCCTCTCTTATTAACATCAATCTAGTTACCAATTTATATGATTTAAATCCTTCAACTAGGTATTTCAATCTTTTGGCATTAATACCCTTATGACCCTCCAATTCTATAAGGAAGTTAAAGAACCTAAAAGGAGTTCTAAGCTTTCTTACATAGGGATCCATTATGTCCTCTAGCAGGGAGTGATTTGAAAGTCTAAAATTATTGAATAATCCTAAGCTATTAGGAAATTTTCTCATTCATTAAAAATTCACCAGTCCCTACTCCAACTTTTTTCTAATGTGATACAGTCCCTCTTACTTATTAGAGTCCTAGTCCTTCAACTTTATGAGAATACATAATGAAATTGAAGCCTCCTAACACAATCTATGGACCATTAATGCTTTTGGATAATTTTTTAATATCCTTCCAAAGGTTGTTTCTTTGAAATGCTTGTTTGGCAACATATATAGAGGTAGCTTAGATTTTTTCCTAAAGTGATTAGGAATATATGCCTCAATATGTAAATATTGGTCTAATTGTTTAGAGTTGATTACTTCTTAAGGATTGTTCCCTTAAAAAAATTATTTCTAACAACCCTGTTAGGAAGGGATTTCTCTCTTTTATAAAGTAATTCATTGCTTGTTAGTAATATTATAATTAATTGTAAGAGAATAAATATGTAAAACTATTTAAAAATTTTAATTGCTTTAAAAGTAAAAAAAATGTGCTACCTAACATACTTACAAATATGAACACAATTTTTTCAATTTCAAAAGTAATAAGTTGTATATTATTTTCAAATTAAAAAATGCTCTTAGGAAATAAGGTCACGAATATATAATCATTTTAAAAGTACAAAATAAACATAGAGATGTCAAAATATACCTAGCCAAGCCCGGCCTGTGGTCAATGGGTTTAGCCTGATCAAACAATCCCACGGGCTGGCTGGATATCGCCTGTGACATTTAGGATTGGGCAAGGCTGTGGCCCAAGTCGAGCAGTCGGGCTCGTGGCCCGTCCACAAGCAATGAATAAAACGTCATTGTTTTGTTCCATCAATAAAAGGATGTTATTTTGCTTTAAGAGTAAAACAATTTGAAACAAGACAGTTAATAAAATACGAGACAAAATGACGTTTTTTTCTTACAAAGAAAAACAACGTCATTTTGCCTCTCATTAAACAAAAGACACGCCACCCAGCCCACCCTGCCACCCAATTGCCTGCTGCCTCCCTCCCTCGCATGCTTGCCCCAACCCGTCCGTCAGCCTCCTGCCTACCTCGATATCCTATCGTCCCCGAGAACTCACAGTCTCACAGTCTCCCCGAGAACTCCCTTCGTCACTAAGAACACACTCACTTCTCTATTTCTTCTTCATTTCACTTTGTTCCTTCAATCTTCTTCATCACATAGCATCTAAGGTAAGCTCTCATTCTCTTTTCATCAATTTGTTTTTTTTTGTTGTCTTAAGATGTGATGTGGCTAATTTGAGAACTTTGTATTTTGATATTGGGAATATGGACAATGCTTGTAATTTGTTTAATGAAATGTCGCATATATTAATATGTTTGATTTCACACTTCAAACCATCTTTCCTGCTATGTTAGTATTTTGATCTTATGTTTTTATTAACCCAGGGTTAGTATTAGTCCACAACTCTAGAATAGCTCTAGTATTGAGTTCAAATCTTAAACATAGCCAGGCCATCTCATTTGTATAAGATAATATTTTCTTGCTCATCAATGGATTAGTTTATTAATCGTTTAATTATACGAACACAAAAGCTTATCATATTAAGTACTTGGTACTATGTTGCATTCATCTTTTTCATGATAAAGTTCAGCTTCAAAGTTGAGTTGTGCTTCTCTGTAGTTATGTTGAATTGGAGTATGAAATTAAAGGTAGTAATACCATTCATCTTTGTGAAAGGGTAGTTTGGGTTGATAGTATAACAAGTATAAGAAATTAAGAGTTTGTGTATGTTTTCAATTTTTGATATAAAAAATGAGGAAAACATAAATTAAGAAGTTGATCCTATATTTGCATCATTACTCAAATTTTATGATCATTGCCTTAGCAAAAAAGGTGTATATGATTACTGTTCCATGTGTCTACCTATTATTGTAAACAATTGGATACTATATTGTATCTTTAAATGACACGTATTAATATAGATTATAGGTTTTACAAGCACTGATAAAACTAGATTTCACTAGCTTAAACAAAAACATAATAGGAGTAAAACATTTCTTTAGAAGCTTTAATATATAGTAAGTTACCCTTATTGTGTTTCATAATACCCAACAAAAGACCTTCTAGTTTATCATATTATGCTCCATCTTCTCTAAACACCAAATGAAAAACATATCTTTTGTGTTTGTATTCTTCAATATATGAAATCTCCATTGATGATCTCTTAAAAGTTCTCTTTTCAAACTAGAAATGTCTTAACTTGACTACCTCAAAATTGTACCATATATATTCTTACAATCAATTAGCAATCCAACTTTTTATTTTCTACTTTAACACAGCAATGCTTATCTTAGAATGTCTTTATTTGAAAAGCTTCTCCATTTTTAGTGAGAATAGTATGTATTTTCCTCCCATAATCCGTCTTACACTCAATAGTAACTATTGACCTATCATTTTTTTCGTAGACATAGTTAATTCTATCTTGTATGCTTATATTCTTCAATGAATTTTTTAAACGAGACATTTAATCAAATATCGTCCCCTAATTGAGATTAATTTTGGAGTTTATGTCACTTAATACACTGAAATAAGGGTATTTGAGCTTCTTTATTTCATAATTTAAACTTCCTTCGAAGTTATTTATATCCTCATCATCAATTTTTAGATTATTGTTTCATAGTTTAATAGGGTCTTTACTAAAAGTAAACTCATATATAATGTGTGAATAATCTTAAATTTTCTAATAAAAACATCATTTACAATATCCTTATTAAAGTCTCCCAATTCACTAACTTGAGGTGATACTTGATAAATGTAATCTTCTTCAATAAACGTTAGGCCAACTATAGTTTGTTCATTGGTTATAACTTCTGCTCCATCTTCAATACTATAATATTATGATACATCCTCATAATTTTGAGACACAATTATACATGTATGATGGTTATATAAGCGAACATGTTAGATAGTTTGCTCCACCAATTATGAGGTACTTGACATATAATTGAGGTAATATGGGATTAGTACTAGGATATTTTCAATTGCCAAAGTTGGCCTTTAGGTTAACTTGGAGTTGTTCTATAAGTAGTTGAAGAGCCAACTTAGTTGGCACATCATGCATTGGGTAGGCCTTTTTGCCTTCAAAGTTCTAGCATATTCTACTAACTTAATTGGAGAACCACTTTAATGCTTACGGAATATGCATTGGAGAACCATTTTAATGTCTAGGATACATCAACCTAACTTACTTGGACATTCTAGCATATTTAAAGTTCGAACATTCTTTGATTTTCTTGAACATTTTGTTTTATATGGAATATTTTAACTAGAATGTAGGAAAGCATTTTGATTAATAATGTGTCATTTTCTAATACATTTTTATTTCTAACCTCAAGTATTTATATGTTTTTTGTGAGATGAATGAACATATTCCTTCAGTTGAGAGTTCTAATCTAGTATCGAAGTTATAAGTGGAAACTTCTATTCCGACTGTAACATCCCCTCTCCTATAGGAAAGGGTATTTTGGTAATTGGGACGGGTTCGGGATATTAAATTATATATCGGCATGCGCATACAGCATATAGCCTCTATAATTACTGATTGGTTGCACATGCACATAGTATACATGCATTCATGT
>JANZLF010000006.1:33452165-33463652 GCA_026546835.1 Erythroxylum foetidum | reverse complement strand
GCGAGTGTTTAGTGATTGTCTTCGTGGTAGTACTTCCTTATCGTGGGATATGCGTCGGAACGACCCACGGGCGTCCCAGTGTGTACCCTACGGTGAGGGGGCGCTACAATAACACAGTAAAGAATAGCCCCGAAAATGCTCCTAGATTTCCTGTGACTAAACAAAGGAACCTCCTGGAGTATATCAAGGAACCTGCCATATAAAGGAGGAAACTTTGAGAGTCGAAGAAAAAAAAATTGGAGTTTTGGGAGAGTAACAGAACATACATAGCATTTTCTTCAAGGAAGTCGGAAAAAGTACCAAACCGCGACACATGTAAAAGGTGTTGTGTTCATGTACATGCTAGATCCTAAAACATCAATTTCCCAGGAACAAAATACCAAGTTTGTAATAACGAAGAATCAAACAAAAAAACCCACCAGTAGACAATAAACCCACAAATCTCGACGCTTTAGATCTTGACGCCTTACAAAGTGAACCAAGAGTTCTGGCAAGATAAGGAGAACAAGATTAGGATCTAAACTTGTAAAATACAAGAGAAATGGAAAGAAGAACAAAGGAAAGTTTGGTTTCCTACTCAGGAAGCAAAAACGGTCGATACAGAAAAAAGAAAACAGAAGAACCAAAACATGCTACCCCAAGTTTGAATTTTTAACGCTATAGGACGAAGAGCAACTATTATAGTAACATATTAACAATCACAATCACATTCAAAAACCAAAACCATGCAACTAATCCGTTATGGTAAGGTACAATGATTTGGTAATCTGAACAAGGTAGAGAAAACGAGAGTGAGACCTTTTAGAGAACACGAGAGAGGCGTGAACAAGAGAGAGGCGTAAATGAGGTTAACAAAAAAGTTAAGGGCAAAATTGACATTATAAGAAAAATAAGCAGTTGATTCCCTTGAAACGCTACATCCTAGTAGCTTTTTAATTTTGGCTAGTTGGGTTGAATCAACGAACCCAACCAACCAACAACCAAATACAACAAATAGATGGCTGATGAATTCAAATAGCTCATTTTTAGTCAATCAACCAAAAATTGGTTGATCAACTATTATCTAAACATGCTCGTAATCTCTTATCTTATTAGTTATGATATAGATAAACCCTATCAGATAAAGCCCTATTTAGATGGGGATATCATCTTATTGGATAATGAATGTAATATGATTAGGATAAGATGTGATCTAGTTAGTTCAGTTCAGTTCAGTTATAATTTTGAATTGTAATGCTAAGGTTGCCTATAAAGAGCTTATTTCAGCTTTGCTCCAAGAGAAAAGAGACGGAAAGTGCGACCATAACATCTAAAAGTGAGAAAAATAAAGAAAAAACAAAGAGAGTTATATTCTCATCTTTGTTTGATTATTTTAGGGATTGATTTGAGTGATTATTGATTGTGATATTAAGTTTTAATTCTGAAACTTTGTGAGACAACTTGTTGTTGTGGAAGGTGAAAGATCATTTTTTTTTTCTAAATCCTTATTTAGTTTAGTGGATTTATTTGTCGATTTGTCCTGTGATTTTTTTCTCTACACCGGAAAATTTTTCACGTTAAATCTTGGTATATATTTCATCATTTAGTTTATTCTTATTTTTTATTGTTGCAACAATGGGAGCTCTTTATTGTCGTTAATATTTCTTTCATTTTTTTAGAAAGCTATGTATTTGTCTCCTAACATTTAATAGCATTGAAATCAAAGAATTCAGATAAATTTATGAATTAAAGCCCAAATAACTATCTCGCAGAGGCAAAATGGAGAATTATTATTATTTTTTGGTACTCTCAACTCATTGTTAATAAGGATTGTACCTAATTAAAAACAGATTATTAACGACTTACTGATTGGCATAGTTTGGGATAGAAATGAATCAAAGATAAAACCCAACAATATCAACCTATATTTGTCCAAATGGCGAAAAGCTTGGTATCTCTTAAATAAGGTTTCACATTTGAGTTTTGTAAATAAAACAATTAGGTGTTGGGAGAATTTTGTTCCCTTATGAGTAGCCTAGATTCAACTAGAATTACTTGAAGTTCAATTATGATAAATCTTGTGAATAATATAAGTGGGTGTTGGAAGAGTCTTGCTTTCTTATAAAACGATCAGATTAGTCTAAACTTCCTTAAACCAGAAAGTGCTCTAACAATTGTAATTGAACGCCTTTTTATTCTTGGTTTTTGTCTGGTTTGCCATACTTGTAATTTAATTCATCTTAATGGTTTAAACTTACTAACAATCAATTCCACTCACATCTTCATCCATGAATCAATACTTGCAACACAAATTCGTCGCAAAGAAATCTGTTCTTTTTTTAAGTTTTTGTCTCCAACATGCAATGAAAGGAGGATAGTGTAGTCGAATTTGAGTTTTGCAAATAAACAATTAGGTATTAAGGTTCACTTATGACAAATCTTGTGAATAAAATAAGTAGGTGTTGGAAGAGTTTTGCTCTCTTAAGAATCCATCTGATTTGTCGAAACCTAAACATAAACTTACACCGGTGGTCCTGAGACCAGAAAAGTATGCTAACAATTGAAATTCAAAAAACTGAATAAGTATATGTTCTGGTCCACGGTCTTATTAAATGCAGCAGGAAAAGAATGAAAATTACAGATTTGGTGATGCTTGCTAATAATCAATCAAACTTCTACGGAGGTATTAGCTCTTGCAAAAACTGAGCTAATATCACCAAAAAGATTCAAGGAACAGTATCTACCAGAACGGAGTTCGGTATTTACAAGGAGACATGGCAACCTAAACAAGCTAGTAAAATTTACCACACATTAAGTGGTCGTTCACATTGAACTGCTGAATTCTTCAACCTTGAAGAGCTTGTTTCATGGAATTTATGCAGAACCTTTATAAGACCTCGTGCCTTGCTGCTAGCTTCAGACGTGCCGTCTGTTAGAAGTGAATATAGGGAACTCATGAGAGAAGGATCCTTGGCCAAAACCTCAACGACTTCCTGTCCACCATTTCTGCACAGCGATAACAAGATCGATACACAATACTCTTTCCCAGCTTTAGATGGCAAGGACTGCAAATTCCTGGTAATAACAGGAACTGGAGACGTTTGCAGCATTTCTCTTGTACCATCAAAACTCTCAGTTAAAGCAGCCAGAACTGCTAATGAATCCGTCTTAAGTTCATCCCTATTCGAAGTAGACACTAATTCAACTAGCAATGGAACAATACCGGATTCAAGCAACCTGTGATGGTTTCCTGGATGCAGAAGAATCCCGAAAATCGCCACGAGTGCATTCTTTTTCCCGCAGGCTGTTCCGGTCTTGATCAGTTCGATGAGAGCTGGAAATGCTTCAGGCATTTCTGCTATGTACTTCCGGCAGCCCTTCGCTGAGGCAAGGTAGAAGAGGGTTGCAGCGGCTATCTGTCTTGCTTCCAGACTCAGCCCCTTACTCAAGACTATGAGAATTGGTCTCAATCCATCATTCTCGATTATCAGCCTTCTGCCACTAGTATGCTTTGACAGTTTCAGTAGAGCTGCAATGGCATTCTCTTGCATAGATGTGTCTAGAGAAGATAGAAGGTTTAGGAGAGGCAGGATCGTGCCTGCTTCAATCAAACAAGACCTGTTAAAAATGTTTGATTTTGCAAGCAATCGGATCTCGTAAGCAGCCTTGTTTTTCAGTTCATTTGAGCCAAAAACCAGCCTACTAGCAAGATGCCAACACACAAATTTCATTGCCTCAGCGACAACGGGACTGCCCGGAATAATAGTTCCCGTTATATCTCGACTTCTTTTCCCTGATTTTGATAGAGAAATGCCATGATCAGCACAGAACTGCTGGATTAGCTTTCTTAGAGATGTGTTGGGAACCATTTCTGTGCTAGTCAGCCTCTCTCCTGTTTTGGGGCAGGTTGTATTTCCAGCCATCAACCATTTCTGAATCGAGGATCGATCATAAGTTTGACCTGTCGAAATTGTTACAGGATCAGTCATCAGCTCTAATGAAATTGGACAGCGGAAATCTTCCGGATTTAAGCAACTAATGATCTCTGGGCTGCATCTCACGTCACTATAATCATGGTCTTGATGGTCCATAGTTTCGAAAATCACTACCCTGCAATAGCTCATCAACCCCACCAAGCTATGCAAAAATGGAACGTCTCTCTCCTCACACTCCAACTGATATCCAATCTCTTCTTCCAAGAACCGGATTTCCCTGTTACATGCACTCCATCTTTTAATCTCTAGATAATCAAGAACCGGCTTAACAAAGCTTGAATCAGTTTCAATTCCCTTCTCAAAATAATCCAATAAACAATGAACTTGCTTCAATGCCCACTCATCTTCGGGGTCTATCTCAAACTTGGCTCTACGTGCTTGTTTTGCTACTAGTTCAACCAGTTCCTTAACTTCACCACAAACTTCTATAGAGTTCAACGGCAGAACATCAAGAGCTGTGGCAACTGCCTGAATCAACACCCTAAACTGATGAGCGACGAGCTGAGACTTCATCAAGATCCAAAGCCTGGCACCTTCACGGGTACAATCCTCGAATAAGAATTGGATTTTCTGAAATGTGAGGTGGAGCTCGAAGAATGAGAGGACTACCGACTCAGAGAGAACCAGTCCACGGTCTCTTATCTCCTCGAATAATATCAGAAGAATTCCAATTTGTCTAATGGTTTCACGGACATTTCTTCCTTGTGTGGCAAAGAACTTTGAGTGGAAATTGCAGATGGCTTGAGAGAGACTGATCAAAGAACCGATAAGGGTCACTGGAGAAATGGCCTCACAAGGATGAACTGCCGGAAATGTTAGAATCCGGCGGTCCGAAAAATGGAACTTTTGAATCATTTGAAGTGGGAAAAAAAGAGAACTCTGTTTCTGTTCTTTGTTTTGTTGGGTCTCAGGAATGTTAGGATTCCAAATACATATAAGAGAGAGCAACTAGCAAATCAATCAACACGTGGCATTAGATCACGCATCTTAGGTTTGATGAGTAGACGGGTAAGATTTGACACAAGAAACCACGTGGACACTGGGCAGGCTAATGCAGCTTCTTGGATCTTGGGCAGTATAGTGTACGGAAACTATTCACGTGGGACCCACTAAGCCGACCCAAGTACGTGGTCCAATAGGAATGCGGCATCATACTTACGGATGGGGCTTCTTCGATTCAAAAGTCCGCGTGAATGCGGGTTTGAATGGAGTGTCCTTTTGTAATTAGCATGAATTATACTTAAGAAATAATCAACAATGTTATTATTAATTCAGGCTTGAAGCATAAAAAGTCCGCACTAGGCCAAACTTAATGTCATTTCATGCGTAGTCAGCATTTGGGTGTAGATAAGCAGTTCATGTATCCTGTGCTCGCGTATTGAACTATACTTGGCTCATTATAGCTTCGCCACATGTTTTATAATCTAGTCAAGATTCAAGAATTTTATTTAATTTGATAAAATTTGTCTACCTTAGTATAGTGGTCAGCGTATCTATACTTTAACCAACTAGATATCTCATTCAATTTCTAAAATTTAATAGAATTGCGAAATTTAATCTCTTAAAGACAATGTTAATACAACCAAAATTCAGGTAATGTGATTAACTAGTCTGTAAAGGAGATTTTAACAAACCGCTTCTTTCAATTTATTAAATTAATTTACTTTGTAGACATAATTTATAAAAATATTATATATTTGCTTCAAAAATTAATTGTAGTTACTTCTAATAAACGCAACAAATTTGGTTTATCTTAGTGAAGGTCATTTTTCACATCAGGTAGCGATTAAGCAAAAGTGAAAGACTGAGATTGAGGTTAAAGCTAAGACAGCTTGATAAGACATTTTGTTGCGTTTCAGATAACAAAGGGACGGTGAGGGAGGAGTGTCGAAGGTACAAAGGTACTCAATCTTGAGGGGTGCTTGAGTTTATCTTTGACGAAAAAGCATGTAGCCTATTTGTCGAGTTCCTTTTGTCCCCTGTTTTTTTCATTTGAAGGAAAACCCATACGCGTTCAAATCTGCAAGGATAAGTAATTAAGCATAGGTGATATATGAGGATACAATTCCAACTTGGAGGAGTGAAAACTGGGCTCCAGGTTTGAAAATGGCGTTGGTTTTCAACTCGATTAATATCCACACTATCCAATCTGAAAAAATAGATATGAAAGCAAAAAAATATATTTTAAATGGATGGTGAAAAATAGATATAAATATAGATTTGAATATGGGTCTAGTGATAACTCGAACTATGGATACGCATATCTTACCCGTTTTTTATTAACTCTATTTTTTCTATTTTTTTTAATATTTAGAGTTAAATATAATAAAATATTAATATTTTACGAGAAAAATAACTTTAAAATCTCCACTTTACTCTTCAATACTCAAAATTTTCATCATATTTTATTTTCTTATAGGATGATGATAATTCAAATGATATGGAGATGGAATTTTGAATGTTGTGAAGTTCTCGCAAAGACAATTTGAAGCTTTGGTTATTTCAATCTTTATTTCAGTTCTAAATTGTGAAAAATGTATGTTGTCTTTGTACTAGACATTTTGATTTTTATTATTCCAATTTTATAGTTTTTAATACATATAAATCAAAATCTTGACTTATTATTATTAAATTAATTTTGATTTGGAGCATTCGTAAAAATATGTTCTTTATATTTTCTATTTAGAAATTATATTTCTATGTATTACACAACTCGATGAATATCCAAAAACCTGAACAACCCAATGAATTTGAATATAGATAGTAAATCGTAAAAATCGATGAATATAGATATAGATATGGGTTGAGTCATAAAAAGTAGATATGGATATGGGTTAAGTAAAATTCGAACCGAATCCTACCCATTGCTATCCCTAGTCGGCAGAGAAGGCCAAATGCTAATTTTCAATATCTAGCAATTAAGCAAATATGTATTAAGTCAATTCAATCTTAATAGCAATCAATCGCTAACAAATGTGTTATATTGATATATTAGCGTAGGCTAATACTCGTTACAATCTTATTTGGTATAATAAAAACTTTATAGTGCTAATGAAATATCTTCTGTCACTTAAGATCTTCTCACTATCTTAAGTTCTTAACATGACTTGTTGAACCCAAGTCCTACTATTAAATGAGGACGAGTGGTGCTTATCAGCACCTCAGCTCCTTGTGCTGGAGCTATTCGATTCAATAATTAGGATTGAACAAAATAAAATTTGAGCAATATGTATTTAGATTTGAGTAGGACATTTAGTGACAACACTCACCCGTCCGCCAAGACGTGGGGTTTGAATTGTGGATAGGACAGGGTGTAGAGTTACGAAATGACTCCATCTGGCATTACAGATATATCTATATATATATACATTTCAAAGTATGCCTTGATAATATATAAATCGTTAACACTAAAAATACTTATAATTTTTATTCTTTATTCTTTATTTAGTTTTCTCAAATGCTACTATATTAATTATAACTTTTAGATTCATATTTATTTTAGTATTTATTTCTTTTCATAAGGAAACGAATAGAACTTTAACTTTTAATTGAGCTAAAAATTAAAAGAAATTATAGCTTTCGTACAATTTTATTTTTGTTAATATGAAAGTATCTAATAATTTTTTTAGTATAATAATGTATATTGTATTACTTAATTATAAATATAGTTTTTATTATATATGGAACGAATTTTGTTGAAGGTAATATTTTGTTAAAAATACACAAAAATGATACGCAATATTACTAAAAATAATTCGCTTGAAAGTTAATTTAGATGATCTTTCAAATCTTAAATTACATTAAAAATTAAATTATCATCAAAATGATCAGGACATAATTCAAAGAGGTTATTTCCAATTTGTGAAGAATAAGTTGCAAAATTGGATAAGAAAATCTTTGATGAATAATTATTTAATTAATTAAGTTCAAAAATATATTTAATAATATCGACTTTAAAATATTAGAAGTCGTAGAGATAAATTGTAATTATATTAATGTAGTTTTTATAGAAGTGTATATTTCGCAAAATTTTTTCCACTTAACAAAATTTCTAATTCTAATAGTAAGTTTAATTACCTTTTTGTATATAAAATCTAATTATGAGGAAAGAAATTATTTTAAATTTATTTTTATCATACATAAAGGAAAGTTTTTGAATAGTACAACCAGGAATTTAAAACATAAAATAGTAAAAAAAATTATAAATATTTTAGTATAATATATTTCTTTCTTTTAAAAAATAAAAAAAGTCTAGATGTATTAATCAAGAAATGGAAATAGAGTGCGTGCACATTACAAGCTCCGAGCCACCATGACACAGTACAAACATCATTTAGTGCCCGTTTGGTTGAGCTTTTATCAGTAGAGCTTTTATTAGTAGAGCTTTTGTCAGTAGAGCTTTTTTGAGAAGAGCTTTTTTTAAAAGTCAGTTGACTGTTTGGTTGTCAATTAAAAAAACAGATTTTTTAAAAGAGCTTCATACAGTAGACTGTTTGGCAACATAAAAATAAAAAGTACTTTTATGAATTTTAAGTATACTTTATTTTGTAATAAAAATTATTTATGTATATAAATAATATTTAAAGCATATTATACAATATGCAAAGCACAATTTGGGTTTATATTTACTTTATTTGATTTGAAATAATTCAACTACTATTAAGTTTTTCATAAATGAAATGGGTTTATATTTACCCAAAATTGTTTGACAAATTCACTTCCATCTTGTAGAAAATTATTTAAAGATATATCTCATTTTCTCGTAGAATATAAAATTAATATAAAAAATAAATATTAAAACATAAAAAAAAGTTAAATAAGATTATAATCTAAAAATAAATATTCAAGTTGAGTAAATATTTAAATACATAATAAATTATAGATTTTATTATAATACAAGAAGATTTGTAATATGTTCCTTCACATTATTCATCTTGGCTCATCTAAATGATTTTCTTCGTCATTTTCATATTCATTGATTTATTCGTACATTGAGATAGGAAATCCTTCACTAATTGGGTGACCTTTTTGTCTAACTAAATCCGTGCAAACAAGGATCATTAGCCAATGAAGCAATAGTAAGTTGGCACCTTTTTTGTTGTAGTTTCTTTAAGGTGCTAGACAGGGTAAGAAAAGTAACCACGAAAATTCCACTCCAGCAATCTCATAAGCACATTTCAACTAATAAATCTACATAACATATCCTTCCTCGCGAAGAAGAATGAATTCCAATAATTATATTGCAAAAGGAGGGTTAATAGACAACATAAATCAGTAACAAAAGTTGTGGTCTAATGATCTGGTGAGACATGGATACCCACTTGATAATTCTTATTTGATGTTCAATATTGATATCCATCAATTAACCTTGAAGACAAGATCTTTTAAAGAAAGGAACAACTGTTATAAAAGAAGACCTGAAAAAAATCATTATAACTTATAGAATGCCTAAACCTTCTACATGCCTCCAAAATGTTGTCTCTGTGAACAAAGGCACTGACCCTTCATGAAACCTTCACCACCAGGTCCAAAACCACTGCCAGGCATGGTGACAACATGGGTCTTTTCAAGAATCTCACTGAACACATCCCACGAGCTCTGGCCAGGAAAATGATGCTCCTACTTTTCTCTCTTTGATTGATGCATATTTACGTCATCCTGTACACATATACCTTAATCATAGTACAAAAGGAACAATTTTTCCCTCCTACTTTCAGAGTTGCAGTTCCTATCACAGTTTCTATAAGTTTCGTGTAATAAAACAAACCAAAATAGCATTCAGAATAATAGATAGTTGGTACAGGCAACAACTTTGTCATGGATACTTGCCTCTGTGATTGACTAACTGATGACCAAAGAACTAAGAAAAATGAGTCCTGATCTGCCAATCGTCCCAAGCTTCTTCTCTGTTATTTCTTATTTCTTTCCAATCAACTAATTTATACATAATTAAGCAATTGTAAAAATAATGGACAGAATAGAAGACTAACCTCAGGGAAGCTACGCAGGATAACCCATGTCACATACAATCTTGAACCTATCTGTGGCAATGTTGCTGACAATAGAGACCTTACCAAACCTTTAAAATGCATACAATAATAATAAACTTATAAAAGCAAAGGATATGTGAACTTTCAAGCTCTTTCCATAATCAACTCTCATCAAACCAATTATTAAAAATAAGCAAAAAATTAGAAGAAGGAATGAATAAGTACATACCGACTAAACTATGAAGAATCTGATGCAGCAGGAAACCAAAAAAAAAAGGATAAGACAAGTTAATATCAGAAAGTGGAAAAGAAATTGAAGAACTAAGCACACATTTCAAACATCAGTAAAAGAAGAATGACAAAATAGTTATAACTAGCACTCTACAATCTCACATCGTACCTCTAAAATAGCTACAGTTTGAGCGAGCTGGAGCATAGACATGCTCATACCCAGATTCTCCCAAAGTTTTGATTGCAAGAAACAACACTTGGGTCCTGAAACAATGTCAGAAACTACACAATCAATACCCCAACAAGAGATTAAAAGCCTAGTAACTTTTAACTCAGATCTGGGACGGACGAGCATGTACTTTCCAGCCAATGAGGACTGCCCAGTTGTAGACAGAGAGATACAAGCACCTGGGTAAAGATAAAAAAAACCCGCCATGAGACAAAAGAAGAAAACCTAGTTAAGAGTAGAGAGAGACAGGTTATCAGTCAGTACGAGGGAAGAAGAAGAGATACGTTTTCTGCCTTCTTGAGAAGATGAGTTCTGTGTGTTTGAGAGATGAATTTTTGTAAACAGAAGAAAACCAAAGAAACTGTTGTTTTTATAGAGCTGAACCGTGATAAGTAAATAAAAGAGAAGAAAAGAAAATATTTAGTCGCAGAACATTATATTTTTATTGAATAGAAACTTGACAATTTATACAATTTTTCTCTAACTTAAATTCAAAAATAAGATAACATCTGATCTAAATCAGCATAAAATAAAATCTAATTTATTTGATAACAATCAAATCAATATCTATAAACTGATTTCTAAAATCAAGAATCTGCAATCTTAAAGGATTTTTCAACAAACTCCTCCTTACCTTAGGAGTTGCAGAGCTTTAATGTCAAAATAATTCATCCTCTTGATGTACTGCTTTTGTCTCTTCATTTTGTGACTTGCAAATTTTCTCCATATGTCCAATTTGTCCACATTTTCTGCATTTGATATCAGGCCTCCACCAACATCTTCTTTGTGGGTGATTTGTTTTTTTGCAATGTGGGCATGGTGGATATGACCCATCATTGTTTCTGATGTTGTTGTTGTCGATCTTGTTGAAACTCTTGTTTTTGTCTCCTCCTGAATTTTTTTCTTTTGCTAGCAGAGCACCTTCAACGATTCCTTCTTCTCTCATCATCCTCCTTTGTTCTTGTGCCTGTAGTGCATTTACTAATTCTGCCAAAGACATGCTTGATAGATCCTTAGCTTCTTCCAATGCAGAAATTTTAGATTCATATTTTTCAGGTAAGGT
>JANZLF010000006.1:33418209-33438930 GCA_026546835.1 Erythroxylum foetidum | reverse complement strand
CCGATATCGAAAAATTGCAAACTTTATGTCTACAGAAAGCTCTTAACATAATCTACAAGTTTCATGTAGATCATTTTCTCAAATTATGCCTAAATCAAAAGTCAACTCTCAAAGGCCAAAAGTAAACTATTTCACAATTTTTCATATTTTCACACTTTCTCTCTTTATTTCTAGATTTTTAACTTAATTTCAGTCAACTCATCCACTTAATCATTCATATTACTAAGTCAAATTGTCACTCATGGTTTGGGGTCCAACATACTTACATTTATGATGTGTGAAGATATTAAAGGTTTTAGTTGTTTCTTATGGGTTTATCAAGAAAAAAAAAGTTCAACTCAAGCTTTTGAAGTTAAATGTTTAAAACAAAGAGGGCCTTCATCATTTTTATGCACGAATGCATAGATGTGATCTCAAGTCAGTTCCAAGTAAGTTCTAGAGAAAAATTCACCTTAGAAGATAATCACACATCAAAGAAATACAAATTGATGTAAATGTTTCAATCTTTTAGGCCCAAAAACTCACAAGTTAATGCAGTTCACCACAATTATACACCATGTTTAATCATATGATTGTCAAACCTTGACTAAGTGTGTACACTTGTATTTCTTAATCAAGTGGCATATATTTCCTAAAAATAAAATTAACTCATGTTATGTGCACTAATTAAGTCATTAAAAATGGAAGTATAGAAAGTGTCAAAATTGGCTAATCAATTGCAAACAAGTCAATAAGCATTAAAAATTTTTCAATAAAGATTCCTAAATAGAAGTTATATGGAACATACCCTACCCCCACACCTAATCCATTCATTGTCCCCAATGTAATTATATAAACTGAAATAAGCTAAAATAGAAAGGAGAAGAGGAATGAAAGCTTCTCTATAATTTGATCGCCCAAGTCATGGGGTTGGTGAGTAAGGAGGTTGAAATCTTTGGTGTGCCTAATATGCTGTAAAATTTTTCTCCATTCAGTGCATTTGACGTTTAGGTAAAGCTAGATGAGCATCTAAGTTGGCCTAAGGAGGTTGGCTACTATTCAATATAGGTGAGATAACCCAACTTTTTGTGGTTGGACGTGGGTTGGAAGTGACAGCTGGACCCAAATAAGTAAATTATAACCACCCATGATTCATTTCAATTATGCCCATCCTACACAAACATTCCAAATCCAAAGGTTTTATGGCACAAGCCACAAACATATTAGTGTTTTTAAGATCCAATAATTTCAAATTAATGGCCAATTGAGTGATATAGGACATTAATATTAATGGTTTGGATTTCTTGTTTAACACATACTGAAATTGTGTCAGAAAATAAAAACTTAAATTAACAGAAATTTGTTTGTCCATACACCACAAAAAATAAAATTAAGCCTTAAAAAGTGTACCAGTAGAATCTCATCGTCCTAAAAAATTGTACGTTAAGAGACAATGTATGATTTTGAAAACAAGATTTTTTAAATATGAATTCTTAAATGCATTGGCATTATATGGTTGAGGATCAACAAACCATTGAGTCCATATTTCAGAGGCATGAAAATTAGTATGATAATCACAGTGGGAACTTACAAATGGTTCGTTCTTGATGTCATCAGTTGATATAAAACCCATAGCAACATTAAATTCAGCAATAGATAATGAAAATTCCTGCCCCATAAGTCTAAATTCATTAATCCCTTTGTATAAATGTCGAATTCTTCAAAGGAATTAAATTGAAAGGTGCTGTAAAAGTCTCATGTCAATTCAACATAAGTAGGATAGCCAACTTTAACAAATGCATTCCAAAAAATTTGCCTAATTAATTGTTTAAAGGAATTATGAATTTGTAAAGCATCAAGAGTGTCAGTTAGAACATGCTTACATGGGTAATTTTTTGGTTGGCTCAAGTCATCTAGCAATTGAAAAGTAGTGAAATCCCCACTTCGTGAGTTCCATTGGCTTCTCCTTTTGATTTGCTTACCTTTCTGGGTTCAATTTCTAGTTGTAGGAACTTAGGTCTGTTCAGAAATTGGAGGAATGGAGGGACTCGACGTCACAGTTGTTGTATCTGATGAAGGGTGAGTGTTAATCGATATAGGGATTGATGAACCTAACTGGCATCAGTCGTTCTTCTTGCATGGCATGGTCCCAAGCTCTAGAATTGTAGAGCTGAAATCACTAAAATAAGAACACAAAGCCAACAAAAATTCGGACTAGTGGGTGACGCTGGTTACGGTGGTAAGTAGGGTAAAAGTTTTAAGGGTTTTTGTTGGAATGGTATGGGTGTTGGATAAATTTATGGTGGCATGAATGAAATTGGAATGGGTGAATGAAAGTGTAAGGATGAAATTGTAGTGGGTGGGCAAGAAAAGTTTTTTTAATTTTTAATTTTTTAAATTAAACTAAAATTGAAAATATTGACATGTGAAAATACAAAAGGGAATGGAATAAAATTGACATCTGAAAAAATTAAAAAATTAAAAAAAGAGAAATAATGAAAATAGAAATAAAATTGAATATGAAATTTTTGTGTTGCACCCAAATGCGCTTCTTTTAATTCGTTAGTTGGACGTGTTTATTGACGTACCTTATTAGAGATAGATTGGGGCTACTAGCTCTATCTCTTCCACATTATTGATTGGAAAATTCTTATAATATGGTTTCAGGCCATGTCTATTAACCTTAAACACCTTGAAAGTGTCTGAACTTTGAATTTCTACCGTACCATGAGAAAATACATTAGTAACAATAAATGGTCTAAACCATTGAGATCATAATTTTCCTGGAAATAACTTAAGCTTTGAATGATAAAGAAGAAATTTTTTCCTATTGAAAATTGCTTCCTTAAAATCATTTTATAATGAAAAGCTTTTGTTTTGTCTTTATAAATTTTTGCATTTTCATAAGCCTTATTACGGATCTCTTCTACCTCTTGCAATTGCAACTTCCTATTATTACAAGCCTTTACTAAACTCATGTTTAACTGCTTCATAGGTCAGTAGGATTTATGTTCTATTTCTACAGGCAAATGACATGGTTTATCGAAGACTAACTCATACGACAATATGTCTATTGGAGTTTTGTAAGTAGTTTGATATGCTCGTAAGGCATCATCCAAATGTAAGCTCTAATCTTTTCTTTTCAGATTCACCCTTTTTTTTCAAAATTGATTTAATTTCCCGGTTGGCCACTTTAGTTGCCACTAGTTTGCGGATGATATGCAGTCGAAATACGATGTGAAACACCATATTTCTTCATCAATGTTCCAACAATTTTATTACAGAAATGAGCTCCTCTATCGCTAATCATAGCTCGAGGTATTCCATACCTGACAAAAATGTAAGATTTGACAAAATTGATTACAACTTTAGCATCATTTGTATATAGCTTTTGCTTCTATCCATTTCGACATATAATCCATCGTTAAAATGATGTAAGTCTTACCAAAAGATGAAGGAAAAGGACCTATAAAATCAATTCTCCATATATCAAAATTTTCACTTGCTAGGATATTTGTAAGTGGCATTTGATCTCTTCTTCCTGGACTACCAATTTTTTGGCAATGATCATAAGACTTACAAAACATGTAAGTATCATAAAATAATTTGGACCAAAATAAACCACATTTAAGAATTTTAGGAATTGTTCTTTTAGGGACAAATTGTCCCCCACACACAAATGAATGGCAACAATTTAATATGGAAGGCATTTCATCATCTATAACACACCTTCTAATAATTTGATCAACATAAAATTTCCAAATATGAGGTTCATCCCATATGTAATATTTGGTCTCTCATCTAATTTTATCCTTTTTAGCTCAAGATAAATCACTAGGTGAGGACTTAGTTGCCAAGAAATTTACTATGTTGGCATACCATAGAATTACCTGTTGGATTGCAAAGAGACTTTTATCTGGAAATTCATCTTGGGAAACATCAGATGTATTGGTTGGAGTGATCCGGCTAAGATGATTGGCCACCAAAATTTTAGCTCTCTTTTTGTCACGTATTTTCAACTTAAATTCTTGTAGGAGTAAGATCCACCGAATCAACTTCGGTTTTGCTTTTTTCTTAGTCACCAAATATTTCAGAGCTATATGGTCTGAATAAGCGATCACTCATGTAACCCATAAGTAAGACTGAAATTTTTCCTACCTAAAAACTATAACCAAGAATTCGTTCTCTGTCGTGGAATAATTTTTCTGAGCATCGTTAAGTGTCATGGAGGCATAGTAAATGACATAAGGTACTTTGTCCACTTTTTGACCCAAACTACTTCAACTGTATAATCTGATGCAACACACATTAATTTGAAGGGAATGCCCCACTACAGTGGCTGAATTATTGAGGTTGTAGTGACTCGTTCCTTTAGTTCATCAAATGCAATTTTATATGACTCATCAAAATCATTTCACATCTTTTTAGAGTAGTCTACACATAGGTTGAGCAATCTTCAAAAAATCTTTAATAAATTGCCGATAGAATCTTATATGACTAAGAAAAGAGCAAACTTTTTGCATAGTCGCAGGGTAAGGTAAAGATCTTATAACATCTATCTTAGCCTTATCTCAAGGTTGATAATACATGTTTAAGAAGATTCTCCATAAATCGTAAAGTCATCCATGAAAACTTCCATACAATCTTTCATAAGATTAGCAAACATACTTACCATACGCCTTTGAAATGTCACTGGTGCATTACACAACCCAAAAGGCATTTTTCGATAGGCAAAGGTGTCAAACGGACATGTGAAAATTGTTTTCTTTTGGCCCTTTGGTGTAACCAAAATCTGATGATAACCTGAATAATAGACAACAATAGTGAAATTTACTTGCAAGTCTTTAAAAATTTTGATTAATAAATGGAAGCAAAAAATGATCTTTTTTAGTAATTGAATTTAGCATCCTATAATCTATGCAAACTCTCCACCCGTTTTGAACATGAGTGGGTATCAACTCACTATCACTATTTTTTATTACAGTTACCGCAGTTTTCTTTGGAACTACCTAGATCGGACTTACCTAATTGCTATTCAAAATGGGATGGTTAATTCTAGCATCAAAAGGCTTTAAGATTTCCTTTTTCACCACCTCCATCATGGGTCGATTTAAAAGACTTTAGGGTTGCCTTACCTCCTTGGCTTCATCTTCAATCAAAATTTGGTGTACATAAATGGTAGGACTAATGCCTTTTAAATCAGCTACCATCTACCTAATGGCTTGTTTATGTTGTCTTAACACCTGAATCAATTGTTCTTCTTGCAAAGAAGTGAGTTTTTTTGAGATAATAATAGGTAATGTAACTTGCTCACCCAATAGGTAATGTAGCTTGCTCACCCAAAAATATGTATTTTAGATGGTTAGGTAAAATTTTCAGCTCCAATGCGGGCAATTGAATCAACGAAGGCAATAATTTGGAATTGTTTTAGGACAACTCCATATAAGGTAATTGCTTCACCATTTTCTTGGTTTTCTCCAAATTGCAAAACATGGCTTCAAGTTCGTTATTAAGCACTAACATCTTTATAAGTAACTGCCACTATAATACATCTCCAATTTCAAGAATTGTCTTAAGTTCATCACTTCCATTTAAGGAAGAATTTTTTTTGTACCCAAGTGTCAATAAAATCCACAGAAACAATAGGTTGTTCATAATACAAAAAATTCATGGCATTGTATATATTTAATTTAATTAATTCACCATCAAATTCTATAGTCAACGATCCATTATGAACATCAATTTTTGTTATAGTGGTTTTCAAGAATGACCTTCTAAATAAAATTGGATTTAAAGAGGATACATCCTCACTATCCATATGCAAAATGTAAAAAATTAGTTGGAAAAAGCATTTTGCCTTTTTGAACCAAGATATCCTCTAACACGCCCTTAAGATAAGCATTCAAACGATCTACTAATTGAATCAATAGATTAGTTTCTTTAAGGGGCCTCATGTTTAAGGACTTGTAAATGTAATAAGGCATGACATTTACTGGTGCACCCAAAATCTAGCATAGCTTTTTCAATTCTTAAATCACCAATTTTACAGGGAATAGTAAACATACTTGGGTCTTGACATTTAGGTGGTAGTTTTTTTTTTAAGTATTACGAATACGTTCTCTCCTTATTGTACTTTATCATCAAATTTCAATTTTTTCTTTGAAGTGCAAGCTCCTTTAGGAATTTAGCATAATGAGGAATTTGCTTAATGGCATCTGTTGGACCACGAACTTTTTTTAGAAGTTAGAAATATTAAATGAGAAATTTTGGCGATTATTCATGTGTAAAGAAAAAAAGAATTCTTGAATTTGAAATGAAGTGGAAAGGATAGTTATGTACAAGATGGGTTATATGTGAAATATTGAAAGTTATAAGTTGAAACACGTTCATTAAGTATGTTTCGGTATTTTAGCCATAACTTTTTCTCTAGTTATCCAAATGAGGTGATTCTTAATTTGGAGTCAAATAGAGAAATAGGGTTACAAATTATCTGATGAAATCAAATTCTAATTTGGTCTTTAAGAATTTCAATTTTTGTATGGAAGTTAAGCACAAAATATTGTTTCAATAAAAGAGTAGTTCAGAAATGTTTAGGTATAACTTTCAGATTTCTAACCAAATTGATTGATTTTGATGTCATTAGAAAATTACGACAATGAGGAACATTTTTCTAGAAGGAAGTGCTATCAAATTCCTTCAATTGACTAATCAGAAAAGGTCTTGATTTTTGGAAGAAGTTAGACAATGACTTAAATGAATTTTATGGAGGTATTGATAGATTAATAAATTTATTTTTGTGGAGTTAATTAGCATGTTAATATGAGCAAGACTTTATGACATTGGTTAATTAAATTAGTAGAAAAAGTATGTGTGTATAAGGGCTTTTTTGGAAGATCACTTAAGCCATTTAAGTTGCAAGGCATATAAGGAAGGGTAGAAGGGTCTTTGTGCACTCATTAATGGCATAATTGTAATAAGAAGGATTGTTTGGCTTTTAAAGGATAAGCATGAACGAAAATGGGAGAGAAAAATAAAGAGAAGAGAGAAGAAGGAGAGAGAGATTGTGGAGAAGAGGAGAAAAGAAAGAAAGCCATGTTAGGTTTTGATTTTTCTTAGTCTTGAAGCATGATTTTGAAGTTACTGGAGAAGGGAAAAATGAAGAGGAAGATTAGAGCCTTCTTTTGATCCAAGAAACTCTTCATTTGGTGAAGATTCAAGGTAAGATTTTGTTTAATATTTTGGATTTTTTAGAAGATTTTGGTTTATATAGCTTAAGAAATTTATGAGTTTAAGGATTCTATGATCAATTTTAGTGAATATGTCTTATGGGTTTCTCAACTGGAATGTCTATTGATTTGGGGATTTTTGTTAATGTTGAAGAAAATCAAGATAGGCAAGAGAGAAGTAGAGACATCTTTGAGCAAGGAAATAAGGTGGGTTCCATGCTTATAATAGAGTAAATAAGTCACTTTTGTTTTCTTTAAATCAAGAAAATTTTAATGATTTAAATTGCATCACAAGTGTTGCATTAATTGTGTCTTGAATGAATTGCGGAAGTGCTACATGTTTGATATGTGAATTATGTGATGATTTATGAAAATGATTTCTTTGAAAGGATTAAATGTTTATGAAATCATGTTTTTAGAAATTGTTTTCGAAATACCTCATGTTTATGAAAAAAATCAAGTTTCAAAAAGTGTCATTTTGGGAAACAAGTTTGAAATACATGTTATGTGGATTTTGGTAGTCCATCCAAGAAATGTCACGTGCACGTTGACCAAGAAAAGGCTTCTCCTGCTTGCCCGCTAGTAGCACGGAGCTCCCTCAGGGACTCCCTCAAGAATTCACGACTACCAGGACCACTATGTGGAAATGTGTAGTGCGTCATGATTATAGATCTACCCAAACCATTCTATGCGCTTATGCGCTTAGGATATATGAACAAGTTGATGAATTCATGTTTTGTGGTTTATAAATGTGACTACATGATGAGATTTTGAGAAACAAGTGTTTTATGGATTTCAATAAGAATTTTCTATGACAATGAACTTTTGAATAGTTTTGCTTATTTTTCGTTATAAGCATGTTATCCACAGGCTGTAAAGCTCACCCCCACTCTTTGGAAAGGTGATGAGCAAGAGATCAAGTGAAAGTGAATCAAGGCATAAATCCGAATTTGCATGTTTTGTGTTGTTTTAAAGTAATTTATGTAAAACAAAGTTGTAATTGCATTTTGAGAAATTATCTTTCAAGTATCTTGTGTAATTTGGGGATTTTGGAATATTAATGTATTGAGGATATAATATGGCTTGAAATGCCATTAAAGTTGGTAAAACTCTTAATTTATGATGTTGATGAAAAATGGATTTTGTGTATAGACATGAAATGTAAATTTGTATGTAGATGAGGATGATGAATGTTGAGCATAAATGGTTGGTGTATATGTATATATATATATATATATATATATACACACACATCAATGAGATGTTATGGAAAAGACACATAGGAATTATGAATGATGAGATGTAATTAAATGTGACAAGTCAAATGAGATAAGATTTAAGAATGAATGAAGAAAAGTTGGAATTTAAATGGTTATGATAGGAGGTGGAGTTGAAATATGAATTGATTATGGATAAGGTTAAGTTGGATTTAGGTGCACTTAAGGAAGTACCAAATTGAGATTATGAATCTTGAACATGAGCTATGGTTATATATATACATAAGTGAGATATTATGGAAATGAAAGATAGGATTTTATGGATGATGAGAATTGAATTCAAGTGATGAATTAAATGAGTAGATATTAGAGAGTTTAATGGAATAATATTGATAGTTGAAATCGTTATGAATGATATGGTAATAGAGGAAGTGAATTTGAGATAATTTCAAGTTTTCATGAGGGTAAATTTTATGAACAGACACTAGAGAAAATATGGAATAATATAGATAGAATTAGCCAAAGTTTCCTTCATAAAAGTTGTATCATTACAAGTTAGGATGTCGTAAAGGACGTGTATCCCGAATAATTAGAGTATATGGAGTGGTATCGCGCTAGGATTGTTCAATTTGGAAGGATTATGAGTAAAAGGGATGATAGAATGGGTTTAGGATCCTTTGGAGGGGTCTTGGAGAGTGAAAATTTAGTCTCACCCGAAGGTTACACGACCTGCCGGTGTAAAATTACACGGGCTGTGTGTTCCAGCGCAAGAGCACCATTTCACCCGAAAGTCACACGGGCAACCCGTGTTGGTTTATACAGCCCGTGTTTTCGACCCTTAAAATGATAGAATTTCATTTTGAAGTCTTCATAAAAGTTGTAGATCTAGAAGTCTACCTTCTAATGATTTAAGAACGAACTCAATCAGACATTTTTAGAAAACGTTATGATAATTGCGCCAAAGGATGTACAATTCGAGTAAGGACATGAACATGTTGGATTCGTTTGTCCATAACTTCCTCATCCGACCTCCGAATGAAGTGATTCTTAAGGCGATTGATTCCTAAGATATTTATCTATCTCTCCATAAAAATTTGGATCTTTTGGTTTTGATTTTAGAAATTTTTATGGAATGAAATTGAGGGATCGATTGGAAGAGTGTAACGGGGTTATGAATATATATTGGATTTTTAAGCATATCTTGAGCTATAGAGCTCCTATTGAGGTGACTCTTTCTTCAAAGTAAACTCGAGACTTAAAGATACAATTTCTTTAGAGAAGTCAAATTGAAATCCTGGTTTGAAGATTTTTAAATTCTGTTCACAAATAGGAGAAATGAGTTCAAGTATGGTGACTAATTTACATGGGCACGTCATTGAACAAATTGTGAAAAAAATTATTAGGAAGTTATGAGAATAAAGATTAATCGATGATAGTTAAGGAGACTTCATTGGAGTACGCTCATGTGATATGGTTCCATTTAAGAGTTGGGTTCCGGAAGTGGTGCCTAACATTTATAGTATCAGAACAAGAGTTGGATTCCGGAAACAAGCAGGACCCAACAATCCATTAAAAGGCCGCCAGCCTAGAGCTAAGGGACCTGATGGAAGAACTTACATAACAATTGTCAATAATCTGTAAGTGAAATTACATGAAACACTATATGTTTATAATTAAGTTATAGGTTTTAATTTTTGCAAATGGATTATAATTATTTGTTTTTATGTTTGGTTGATTCTGGACGTGCTCTAGAAACATGACATCTAAATTTAAGGGAAAGATTGATCTCGAGGGATATGTATGGAAGAATATCTCTCAGGCCATAAAGGTATTTTACTTTCAGGAGTTTGAGTTATAATAAAAATTATTTTCTTTTTTAAATTGATTTGGATACATTAACTAGATAAATATTATTACATTATAAGTATTTATCAAAATTTTCCCTTTTATTTTAGAATTTTTTTAGGATTTTGAATTTGACATAGTTATATATAAAGTATAGGAGAGACAAGTACATACACATTATCGTGACTTTATTGGTACGATACACAAGGCTAGTGTATGACTGTCTTATATTTATGAGCAAATATGGAGTTGATGGCAGTAGTATTAGACATCACCTGAGGTAATGTCCATTTCAGAGCGTAACTCGATCAACATACGTGGAGGACCGGGGGAAGAACATCTTCCCATACATACGGGAGGATCAATTACCCACTATGAGCATACAGAGAGACTTGTAAGTATCTAAACTTTACACTTATATTCTAATTTTTTACTTTGTTGTATTGCAATTTAAATTGATTTGTGAATGTTGGAATGAAAATATGTGTATTATGGATAATAAAAATGGTATAAATGTCTGGTGCCATATATGACTGTGTTGAGTTATTTTCTTTATTCAACAGAGGGTAAATATCATAAGAATAGAGGAAACTCTGTCGAAATTTTTATAAATTCTAGTTTACTTATAACATTTTATTCTTATGCAGGAAGAGTCTATGGGCATGAGGCCTACACCCCGTCAGCTCTTTTTGCACACTCACATAAAAAAGCATGACGGTGTGACATTCATCAACACCTGATGTAGAGAACTTAATGCATGTGAAATTTATGCTTTAATATTAATTCTTAATAATTTTCACTTACTAATATAAACATTGCCTCCTAATAGGACCAAATATAAGAAAGCATTCAGCGACAGTCTTAACAAGAATAAGCTATTGCTGAGAGTCGGACATATCTTAATATAGTGGATGGTAGGGACCGTCGTGGAAAGTTTTCGGGCTAGGTTTATTTGCGAGCACATGTTATTTACAATCCTCCACATCCAATATAGTAACATCTAGTAGACAGTCACAAACCAATGCAGTCAATGAGCTTTGGACCACAATGAAGAAATTGATGGAGTACATAGCTCAGTTGAGACATGAGGTGGATGAGTTGAAGGGGAGGGGTAGCATATTAGAGAATCCATGGTCACTAGAACAATAGGATTATTTTAGTTATTTACTTTGAATTACAAAGACTTATTGTGCACACTATAATGTTTTTATTATCAATTAAGATAATTTTAATTTTATATCATCAATCAACTTTCTATTTAAACAAATTAAATATATAAACAAATTAAAATATTATGCATAGACAATTCATCACTGTTGAAATTATTCATTAATCATAAGATCATGAAATTAAATTTAATGTTGGGATTTTTAAACTTTTAATTTTCTTTACCGACGAAAAATAAAAATATGTCGATAAAATCCACTATATTTATCAACGGAACACCATAAACTGTCAGTAAAATGTATGATATTTATCGACGGTTACTCTTTGTTTCATCGGTAATATTGACAGTCATCGCCAACTTTATTGTTAGGATTTTTTGAACCATCTATATACTCACTTATGGTCCATCATAACTGTAAAAAATCTTACCGACGGAATAATCAATACCGTAAAAAATATTCTAAAGGAAAGGAAAAGTCCATAGGTAAATTTACTGACAATGACAACAATTCGTCGGTATATTTACCGACGGTTACATAATATGTCCATCGGTAAATTTACTTACAGTCGATTTAACGATGCCATTGTCTGTCGATTGATTGGATCATTAATTTATATTATCAACATAATCAGAATGTTTTCCATCGGTATTTTCTGTCGCTAAACAACATTTTTCTTGTAGTGTTATCATGATAATACAAAGTATACATAATAAAATTAAGTAATGTAGTACCAGAAAAGAATTGTCCATCCATTTAGAAAGTGTAATTAATAAATAAACTTTATTAGAGTCTTTTTGGAGCTTATTAAGTTTGTCATCTTTAGCTTATATTGGATATTAGGACAGGAGTGGTAGATTTGAACTTTGATGAGAGATTAGGGTTAGTTCTTCGATAAGTTTTAGGTTTAGAACAGGAAAAGATGTTGACAGATTATGACTAGGTTATTAGAACATCGAGTCCTTTACCGAAAAGTATTTAGATTTAGTGAATACTTTAGATAAATATAAGATTTATATAGTATGCATTTAGGAGACGAGGCGGACAAGGACTAAAGTAAAAGATATTAATATGTTTAAACTTTGGTATATTCAAGAGGTTCGAGATGACAAAAAGAGGTTGGTATCTTGGTTGACAAAGAATTCATGCAACATATTGTGGGGGTAAAAAGGATTGATGATAGGATTATGTCCTTAAAGATTGTGGTGAAGGGTGCTGTTATAAATGTGGTGTGTGCTTATACATCTCAGGTAAAGTTGGATGAACAACTTAAGCATTGTTTATGGGAAGAGCTGGATGAGCTGATTCAGTAAATCTACCCTAGCGAGGGAGTTAATCTAGAAGGAGACTTTAATGATCATATAGCAGCAACCTTAGATGATCATAAGCATTTTGTGTATGGTGAATAGAATGTTAGAGGGATCAATTTGTTAGATTTTGCGATGGCATTTAAGTTAGTGACAATTAACTCTTTTTCCAAGAAAAATGAGGAACATATAGTGACTTTTAAGAACAAAACCATAAGTACTAAATTGACTACTTCCTCATAAGGTAGAGGGACCGATATAGTTGCAAAGATTGCAAGGGGATACCTAGTGTTTGCGTGTCAACTCAATATAGATTGCTAGTTTTGGAGCTTTCTATTAAGGGTTAGAAGAAGAAGAGAAGTCCTAAGAGGTGTATCAAAATCAAATGGTGGAGCTTAAAAGGGGATATGGTTAAACTATTTAGAGATAGAGTAATTTATGAAGAAGAATGTAATTCAGTAAGATATGTTAACTAAATAAGGGAGATAGTTGCAACTCTTTAAGGAATACAACTTTAGAGACCTTGGGTGTTTTAAACGACTAAGGGGTTGTAAGAGGGAGTCTTGGCAGTGGAATGACGATGTTCACGAAAGAGTTAAGCTCAAGAAGGCTACCTACAAAGCTCTTTTAGATAGCACTACAAAGGTGGAGAGAGTCAGTAATAAAGAAAGGTGTAGACTTAAGAAGAAAGAGGCAAAGATGATAATCTCAGAATCTAAAAGTAGAGCTTATAAGAATCTATATCAAGGATTGGATATTAAAGATAGAGAGAAGGGCATTTTAAAATTGGAAAAAGCTTAGAAATGGAAAGCAAGAGATTTTGATCATGTGCATTGTATAAATGATGAAATAGGGTAGGTGTTTATAGTTGATAATAATATCTAGAGAAGATGGCAAGGGTTCTTCTATAGCCTTTTTAATGAAGGCATAGACAATAACATTTGTTAGGTAACCTTAGCTCGTTTGAGAGGTTTAGTAATTTTTCTTTTTGTCCATATATTAAAAGGGATGAAATTAAGAAACCTTAAGGGAAATGAAAAGCGGTAGGGCAGTAGGGCTTGTTAAAATACACATAAAGGTGTAAAAGATCCTAGAAAAAGAGGATATTTGTTGGGCACCGATTTTGGAACCCAACTTCGGATCATTAACGTGAGCTTAAACCTATGGAAATTCTTTAAACATCACCAATTCATCTTCAGAGCTTGTGAGTCACAAGCCCAACATTCTACGTGACATCTAGACGCGCATCCCACAAGGGAAGTGTACCACACCAAGCTAAACGTCAACAAAAGTACTCATCTCGCTTACTTTCGAATAGATTTTGGAACATCTCAAAAAGGAATTTCAGAAGGACTTCTTAATAATATTTTTTACTCTTTTCATTAAGTTTCTAATGACACCAAAACATTCGATTTGGTTTAGAACTCTAAAAGTTATGGCCCAAACACTTTCGGACTATTACTAAACTGAGACTGTGCATTATACCTAACTTCACTCTAGAAACTGAACATCTTAGGAGTCGAATTGATATTCAATCCCTTCAGATAAATTGTATCTGTATGTCTCTAGTTTATTTAGAAATAAGAATCAACTCAATTGAATCTCTATAGGTCGAGATATCACCAAAATATTGAAGCATGTTTAGAAAAATATCCAAATCATACTCTTTTAACCAATCCTCTCACTTTGATTCAAAACATCTTTTTCAAATTAATCTCAAAAGCCATTAATTTCCATGGAGAGGTATAGGAAAATCTTAGGAATCCCACGCTTTAAAAATCAGATTAATCGGAGGTCGGACGGAAAAGTTATAAGCAAAAGAGTGGAGAGAGGTAGGGTCAGGGGAAAAACATGACAATAGTTGACTGGTCGAAGACTATTAGTCGACTAATGCAAGTAAAAACATGACGATTAGTCGACTAGTCGAAGACTATTAGTCAACTAATCCTATAATGATCAATTGGAAACTCTTGGTATTTCTTCTTCCGACATCCCAACTTCCACAACTCATAACTTTTGACCCAGAACTCCAAAATTTGCAAATTTGGTATCAATGGAAAGTTAAAAAGAAGCTCTACAACTTCCATGAAGGACTTAAAAACCAATTCAGCCTCTAATGGAGTCAAAATCTACCTCAAAGTGACTGCTTGAAAAATGTCATCCTAAACAGTAACATAACCTCTAAAAATCATATCTTTCAGCTCCATGGTCTAAAAATGGCATATCATACTTCGTTGGAAAACTAGGAAATTCATATACAACTTTCAAGAAGACTACTTTGGCTAATTCTACCTAGATTATTACAGATTTTCCATGGAAGTCAGAACACAAATCTTATCCCTGATTAATTTATATTCCAACTCCACCTCATCCATACACAGATTCACATTTCAATTTGACAATCATCCATACACAAACTCATATTTCATTTACATCATAAATTAAGAGTTTTACAAACATCAATGGCATTTTCAAGGCCAAATTACATCATTTCACAAAATCTCCAAAATACAACAAAAGATACAAAATCCCATAATTCTCAACATATGTCTAAAGTCTTGTTTTTACATCAATCCAACTTAACAATACACCATATGCATAAACAAACAATTGTCTTGACTTTCTTTCATCCGATCTCTTTCTCATCACCTGGAGATGAGAATGAGAGGGGTTGAGCTTTACGCTCGAGGGTAACAAGTTTATAACCAAGAAATAAGCAAAAACCATTGAAGTATTTATTTCTATTGTAAAGTTCAAATTGAAATTCATGTCACATATTTTCAAACTTCACAACTTATCAATAAATTCATAAACGTAATAAATCATGACTTCATTGAAACTTGTCACACATCATGAACACATAACACATCATAATGGTTTGGGTTGGTCCAAAAATAGAACGTACTACACATTTGCGCATAGTGGTCTTGTGTAGTCATGAACTTAGGGGAGTCCTTGAAAGAGCTCCATGCCACTAGCGGGTAGGCGAGAGAAGCCTTTTGACAAGTGCACTTGACATACTTAAGGGACCTAACCAAACCCACATAACGTACATTTCACAACTTGAGAACAGATTGCCCAATGGCACATTTCAAAAACTTGCTTGTCATGCACATGACACATTTCATAAACC
The DNA here is from genome assembly GCA_026546835.1 of Erythroxylum foetidum. Classification (NCBI taxonomy): domain Eukaryota; kingdom Viridiplantae; phylum Streptophyta; class Magnoliopsida; order Malpighiales; family Erythroxylaceae; genus Erythroxylum; species Erythroxylum foetidum. The sequence continues at coordinate 33,423,057 of JANZLF010000006.1, read as the reverse complement.
TTCACATCAACATTTCACAATTTATCACCCAAAATATCATACCAATCATATAAGCATTACTCAAATCATCCAAAAGCCACAAAATACAACAATTTTGAAATAATTTGAAATCGTTCCCATATCACTCAAAATTCATTCACAAATTCATATACGAAAACTTACGGCACATTTTCAAACTATTTTAAAGAACAATAAATATACTTTTTTTTCTTTCGAAAAACCCCTTTCATGTAGCGATTTCTCAATCAATCAAAGCAATAAATGAAATATTTGATGAAAACAAATTGAAAATCATTTTACTCTCTTGATTCAAAGAAAACAATTATGGCTCATTACTCAAATTATAAACATGAAACCCACCTTAATTCCTTGCTTATTCTTGTTCAAAAAGCCTCTACTCTTGCTCCTTTTGCCTCTCTTAAACTCCTTCATCAATGGCAAAAATATCTAATCAATAAGCATCCAAATTGAATAACTCATAAGACATAATCACCAAAATTGGTCTTAGAAAACTTAAACGCATACCATTCTTAAGCTATATACACCAAAACCCTTTCAAAAATCCAATAAAAAAATGCCCTTACCTTGATCCTTCACCAAATAAGGAGTTTTTGGGCTCTAAAGGAAGCTCTCATCCTCCCCTTTCTTTTTCCTTCTTGATTCAACTTCGAAATCCATCTTGGAAACTAAGAAAAATCGAAACCTGGCATTTTCTTCTTTCTTCTTTCTCTCCTTCCTCCACCGAAACTCTCTCCTCTCTTCTTTCTTTTCCTTGTTCTTTCTTTCTAATTTTCGTGCTTGCTTTTTCCTTAAGAAGCAAGACTATCTTCTAATTACAAAAATGCCATTAATAAATGAGCAAAGACCTCTTTGCCCCTCCTTCAAAGCCTTATAACTTAAAAGCTTAAGTGGCTTGCCAATTTTGCCCCCCATGCAATCTTACCACCTTAATTCAATTTAATCCATATCATATGGTCTTGCCCAAATTAAAATGCTAATTAACTCCCATTAACATGTTAATTAATTTCACAAAAATAACATAAATAATATATCCATGCCTCAAAATTCATTTAAGTCATACTTAATTCGTTCCAAAAATCAAGACATTTTTATAATAATGCAATTGAAGGAATTTGCTAACATTTCCTTCTAGAAAAATGTTCCTAATTGTCTTAATTTTCTAATGACATCAAAAGCATCCAATTTGGTTCCATATTCTAAAATTTATATACCGACCATTTTCGGACTATTCATATCCGAAACAATATTCTGTGCTCAATTTTCATCCGAAAATTGACATTTTTAGAGACCGAATAAAAACTTAATTTTTTTCAGATAGATTGTATTCTTATCTCTCTATTTTAATCCAAATTAAAAATTATCTCATTTGGATAACTAGAGCAAAAGTTATGGCTAAAATATCGAAGCATACTCAATGGAGATATACATTTTCCAGCTTTTAACTTCCAGCATATCATATATAACCCATCTTGTGTCTAAACCATCTTTTCTATTTTATTTCAAATTCAAAAATTTTCCTTTACTCAACACATGAATAATTGCCAACAATCTCTCATTTAATAGAAAGGTTTGGGGTCCAACAATGTCAGAGAATATGATAACGAAATTTTGTTGTGGATATGTACTTAAATTGATATGGATGTAAAAATATTTTCATGAATTGACTGAAAAAGAAATAGAGACAAAGATGAAAATGACAAGATCTATGATGTACAAGCAAAGTACAATTGAAAAGTTGAACTCGGAATTTACGATCTGGTATAAGATTGCGCTAGTGAATTTGAGATCAGAATTTTAAGATGGCTATACGCCTATAATTCTAAATTGATTAGGAACGTACGTATGGAAAATGAAACAAATGATATTGATATGTGTAGAAGTTCTCAAGGTTATGTTGACCGGTTATTATGAGCACATATTTGATAATGTGGTTACATCGATGAACAATGTGACTGAGTACATACGAGATCTATATTTGGAAATGGTATAGGAGATGAGCTATAATCCCTATAGTTAAAACTATGAGATGAATTAGAGTAATGAAATGGAAGTATGGTATAGGTGATTATGTTGAAAAGGTAACTACTATGAAGGAGTAATTTTGAATAGTTGTAGAATATTCAGAGGTTGTTCAGAATTAATTGTGATGGGTATATCGTTAGCATAAGATATAAATTGGTGACCTATTGAAATTCCTTTTGTGTATAAGATGTAGTAATCATGATGGTACGTACCAAAGTATAAGAGTAAACGACTATGCCTCTTATTTCATTGAGTTTTATTATAAAGGATATCTTGATCATGTAAAATGTGATAGAAATTGAAATTATTGAAATATCATGAATAGTCAAAATTGATCTTATTGAGGTATTGAGAATGTATGTATTTTGTTATTTATAAAGTATCCAACATTGTGAGTGGATTTTTTGGAAAATTTAGGTAAATTGAGAATGTATGTGTTTTGTTATTTATAAAGTATCCAACATTGTGAGTGGATTTTTTGGAAAATTTAGGTAACACTATTGCTAATGTGAGGAGAACTTTGATTCACATTATATTCTATATGAATATGCACAGGAGATACAAATTAGATTTTGATGAATGTGTTACCAACACAGGAAGTTAAGTTTGTGAATAAATTAAAATGTGCTAAATTACTATGAATGAGCAGATAGTAGAATAAGTTAATGTGAAATCAGAGGAAATCTAATGAATTGAGGAAGTCAATTGAAAAATTGAAAATGACGTGAGATAATACTACCTCATTGAGGAATAAGATACTTAAAGATTTACGAGAACCAATCATTGGCACAAGGAGTTTTTGGTTATATTTGTTAGAGTTAACAATTCCCCGATAGTAATATGGTATTGAAGATTAAAGTGATCCAAGCAAAGTTTGATGATATATTAAATGTATTCGAAAAGTTGAGAAAAGTAGTTTGAATACTTGAGGAAAAATGTGTAAATCGTATGAGTAATGTAATTAAAGAGAATTTTAAGGAATTATAACATCGATATTAACTATATCATCTAGATTTGGGGACTTTATAGTATACAATGATGTTATATAAGAGATTAGGATAAAATCTAATGCAGCATGATAAAGTGATTTCGTATGCATGGAGACAATGAAACCTCATGGGTTGATTATTTGATATATGAATTGAAACTCGTTGCAATAGTAATTGCTTGAAAGTTGGAGACATTATATGTACAAAGACATCTTGGAAATATATATATATAAATATGCAGATCATTAAAGTTTGAGGTGATTATTGAGTTGAGAGAATTAAATATGAGACTGAGACAATGGATAGAAGTACTGAAAGATTATTATGGTACAAATGAGTATTTCCCAGTAAGGTTAGTGTGGTATCTGATACATTAAGCTGAAATCCCAATAGCAGGGAAGCATGAATTTAGATATTGAGGTTATAATATCTAGTGCAAAAAGAAGCATAAAATGTGAAGTTAAATTTTAGGGCAAAATCAAAATAATAATTGCTATGGAATTGAAGATCAGTTTCATATGAAAGGATTAATAAAGCCCGAATAGAGTATTCAGAAATTGTGAATCTTACTAAAAAACTGAAGATGAATATGAATTTTGAGTTTGAATTGGAAACGATGCTTTGTGATCGAAATGAGACTTATGTATACCGATAAACATGATTGAGCAACGAAGTTACTAGAGAAAGCACAACTAGTAACTTAAGTTATACATCCTAGTAGGAATGCACTGAAACAACATTTAACGGCGGAGAATGTAGACTCAAGTGACTGAATGTTTGAATTTGCCGACGATCTTAACTGTCAAAGATATGCTTAAAGCTTATATTTTGGAGTTCATAGGAATATGAGATCAATGTATAGCTTTGATTGACCTTAAGCATAACATTCATTATCGTAATGATGTTATTAGAATAATGTATGGAGCGTTATACGACAAATGAATGAATTTGGTGGATCAACACCAAAGGTATGGAATGCAGTGAGATAGACATGAAAGTTAAATGTACTGACACTATAGAGATGTGAATTATGAAGCGAAGGATGAATTGGTTCTAAGAGTATCACGTTCACAAGGTGTACTTAGATTGAGTGCAAGATGTGCTCAGGTTAGGATAAAGAAGCACCTAGGCTTGAATTGTATTGATCCATATAAAGTTATTAAGAACTGGACCATTGACTTATGAGTTAATATTATTAACAAAGATGTCTCTGATTCATAATGTGTTATATGTGAATATGCTAAGAAATATTGATATGATTTGATATTGGTGTTATTGATGCAAGGAGTGGACAATTGTAAGTAATATGAGACATATATATAGTAAGGAATTAGTTAAGAAAGTGAATGATTAAATAAGTGATTGAAAGACCGAGTTAGTTTATTGACTATGATCATTTGGAATAAATTATTTGAGTAAAGAAGTTACTTGGGAGACTGAGGAAGACATAAGGCAACATTACCTCCAATTGTTTGATCACTAAGTAAGAATTTCAAAGACGAATTCTTTAAGGGGGGAGAATTGTTGGACCCGAATTTGTCTTGGAAAGTTAGAACTATTAAATGAGAAATTTTGGTGATTAGTTATGTGTAAAAAAAAGAAAAATTCTTGAATTTGAAATGATGGGCACATATGCATAAGTGATAAGCCTAAGAATTTGATGAGAGTTAGCGAATGTATATGATTGAATTAGTGAGAATATGATATTGATGTGAATGACCTATCATGAATTTGGATTATGAGAATGTTTTGAGTAAGGTGTCAAGATTATAATTGATCTTAGAAATGTGATAATGTAGATTAAACTTAGAGTTTC
>JANZLF010000006.1:33385749-33398887 GCA_026546835.1 Erythroxylum foetidum | reverse complement strand
AAAGGTTTTCGGGGCTGTTTCAGCACCGGGGCCCGGTAGGCCGGTAGGACCGACCCCAGTTGGACTGGACCTTAGCATTTATATTCTAATTAATTAATTAAGTAATTAATTAATTAATTATTATATATATATATATACATGCACGTTGGAAATGAGGAGAGGAGGATAAGCCTTTGACTTTTCAAAGGTTAAAGCATTTAATGCTTAATGAAATGAATGGCTATAAAGCCACAACTTGGCATCTTCTTATGGCTTGATTTTTAAGTGTTAAAAATCAACTTAAGAAGGCTTTTGGGTGTTTGGCCGTATGCTTCTTGCGTGAAGGAGAAAAAGAAAGCTTAAGGGTTAAGTCTTTGAAAGAGTTTCACTTCTTCTTCATCAAGCCATCATCGTTTCTCTCTTCTCCAAGGCAAGATTTCAACGTGAATCTCAAGCTCTCCAGGACAGAGGTAGGGTCTAGCAGCTCTTATTCTGTTCTAGCTATTCCCGGGTCAAAGGGGTTTGACTCGGTTAGGTTTTCTGATCTCTGCGTGGATACTTTTAGAGATAGTCTCTATTGGCTATTCAGGTTTGAGTTTTCATACCGACACCGGGATCCTGGATTTCGGGAAGGTCTCGGGAATAAAAATTTTTGTTTTCGCTGCTGGAACATGTGATGTTCCTCCCGGGATTTTCCTACACGTTAGCCTCCAACCTTCAAAGTCGTGATCGTGTACATACCAAAGTCGTCATTTAACTTTCAAAGTCACGATCGTGACATCACCTATTAGCTTCCAAAGTCGCAATCTCAACATTCGATGAATAGTAGAGAAGTTGCAATAGTGCTTAAGTAGGATCGCGACTTTTCCTAATCACGCACCCTCAAATCTCCATATTTGTCAATCCAAAACTCTAAAAATTTCAAACTCTATATCATTAAAAAGCTAAAAGAAATATCTACAACTTTCATGGAGACAATTTTATAAAAACCTTCCTAGATCAATACAGTTTAATCGTGTAAATTTCAGACCAATACTAATCTCTCTAACTTATGTTCTGCATTATTAGTGTTTCTTCTTGCATTAAATTCAACACTTCCTCCTATCTACATTCTCCATTTCTATTTTTCCATTTTAACTCTCATTCACCTCATTCATAACACATTCATAGTACCAATAAATATGCAAGTTTACTCAAAATTCTCAAAATCATCAAAATCCAAATATCAGTTATTCATCCTCCTCACGTTCTGCATTTTACTATTCTCTACATTTCAATCTATTTGTACATTTTCTATTTTTCTTCTCAACTTTCATTTTAAACAATTTTTCTCATCTCTAGACATCATCATACAACTATTCTCCAACTCTAATCTCATTCTTGTTCATCTTTAATAACTCTCAAAATATTCACGTATGTATATATATATAGAAGAAAACAGAGAATATATGCTTTAATCTTTCATAACTATTTGTACTCTTCTTGTGCATATTTTCATTGATCTTTCTAAATCAGAAATAATTTCTAGACTATCTTGTAACATATTTATCCTTAAATACAAAAAATCAATAGATGTTGTATGCTCTAGGTTTTCACTCACGTTTCAGCACATGTACATTTGCATTTTATGACTTCAATGTATAACTAACATTATGCATGTTACATCTTATGCAACCATAAAGAACCATAAATTGCTTACTTGTCTAAAGCTCCAAAATCTTTGAAATCACGTGATCCCTAGCTTTCCAATAGCACTTGATCATCAATAGTTCAAGGTTGCAGGGTTAGGTATTTTAGTGATACCAAAAGAGATAGCAAGTGAAAGATGAGAGCAAGGCTTGCATTACAAGGATGAGAAATCTTTGAAAGAAATGAAGCTTTCGAAAGATGAAGGAAAATCTTGAAGATTATATTTTTAAGATAAGAAAAAAAAATTGATGGATCTTTTAAGTTTAAAAGAATGTGTGTTTAATAATTAGACGCTTGTCCATTTCTTTAAGACCTTGTCTAGTTTCCTAACTGACTTATAACGCCCCTTTACCGCAGGGTATACACTGAGACGCCCGGACGTCATTCTGGTACATAACCTATGATAAAGGCGAGCTACGTTCGATCACTACATTCACTTCACATAACATCATATCAATATTCACTAATAAAGCATCAATAGAACCATAATATTTTAAAACCAACTTTTTCCTCGTTTCATTTCATAAAACCCGAATGTCTACATTGTCTCTTTCAACATTTTCTATATGTACACCATCAAAACCTAATACAAAAGTACTACATGAAGGAGGAAAATATATACAATCTAACTAATCTGTCCAAAAATCTTAGCTGACTGAACTTTGAGCCATGACTTCTCTTGCCAGTCATAATCTACACGGCTGGTAGAGCCTCCAGTAGCTAGAGTCGTCTCTAGATCCTAAAAAGACAAATTTGCAATTTTAGTGAGTTTTGCGAACTTAATGAGATAACCATCATTGATGTTCACTCAATTCATGCAACACATCATTTCACATAACATATAATCACATACTGCACTTTACATAAGTATCACATTTGCACTTAAGCATAGGCAAATTTGGCATTTCATTCCAGAAAACATACTTAACAATATGCATATGAAATGCCCATGAGACACTTTCCAATTATTACGTTTTTGTGATCGAGTGACTGAACTGTTTCGTATCGATTTTAGATATCGGGCTCATTAATAACTGTCCCTTATCTTCTTGGGGGATACATGGCTCATTTTACATAGTGATCCTTAGGCTCTTAATCACTTTTGAGCTTGAGACTCATTTTCACTCGTTGAGTTTTAAGCTCTGATCGGTGGCGACTCTGATCACAACTGCCATTATCTAATTATGCATTCATGTATGGAATGCATGTACCGCAATTACTCATATTATAAACAAATTAGGTCTTTACATTCACATTCAAGTAGCACTTCAATATCTCAATCCACATTCACATTCACATTCATCGAACCTTCTGTCCATAATCCATATTTAAACACATTCAATTATCAGTCAAAACATAAATTAAACAGACAAGTAATTAAGTTAGATCGTCTAGGTTACTCACAAGTTGCTCTCGAAGCTAATCCCTGGAAGTTCCGACAACATCTGGAGGTTGACAATTTAGTTGCTCCTCTATCACAAATAATATAAACAAAATCACAATTTGTACGGTCATAAGTATTCAATAATGCACATGTATGAAATGAATTATGTACAATGCATGTTCATGGTAATCCCGGTTATTTATCCATCAATTTCATCACAAAATGAATCTCATCTCAAAACTCATCTAAGTATAATTTATACTTAGGTTTGTGCCTCACTAAAGCCATTAAAATCTATATTCCTTTCCCATTGACTCACTTCAGATTTTCCAAGTCACACTTTCGGTTCTATTGTTCACATTCAATTGGAAAGCAAAACTGACGTAATTTGGTCATACTCTCTTTTATAAAAGTGTTCCTCTATGTGTTATCTTTCTATTGACACCAAAATCACTCAATTTGGTTCAGTAATTTGGAAGATATACCTCCAACATTATTGGGTTGTTCACATTAAAAAACAGTGTACTATGTACAACTTTCATCCAGAAATTCAATATCTTAGAGAAAGAATAAAAATTCAAATTCTTGAGACAATTTGTAGGCTTATATCTCTGGTTTACTCAAAATTAAAATTCATCTTATTTGGAATCCTACAGATTAAGATATCATCAAAATACTGGAACAGATTTAGTAAAATATCCAGTTCATGCTCTTCCAACCGATTTCTTTATTTTGACTCGATCAATCTTTTTCGAGTCAAAACCAAAAGCTGTAAATTTTTATACAGAGATAGAGGAATGTGTTATAAATCCAATGCTTCAAAATCAGATGATTTAGAGGTTGGATGAAAAAGTTATGGCCAAAATAGTGGAACATGTTTAGGCTAAGGGACCTACAGGTCGTTATCGTGCATCGCGACTTGCACGCGCGACCGCGAAGTCACGACCGCAACTGGTAAAATGGACATAACTTTCACTAAAAATATTGGATTAATGTCATTCAAAGACCGATTTGAAGAAGACTTCTAGACCTAAAAATTCTATGTAGACCCCAAAAATAATTTGTGCCTTTATAAGGGTCAAAATTTCAGAATAATGTAGCTGTACTGAATGCCCATCCTATGCAACATCACAAACTTCTAATAATCATATCTCTCAACTCCATTGTCCAAAAATTCCATACTTTATACCGTTAGAAATCTAAGAGGATAAGCTACAACCTTTATGAAAAAAACTTTGTCAAAATCTGTTTATATCAGTATAGTAAATTTACCGAATTTCAGATTAAAAATTCAACTCTCTCCTACTATTCATTCCTAGAAATTTTGAAACTTCATTTTTCAAAATCCAACACTTCAATTTTTTTAATCTACTCCATTTAAATTAACTCATTTACCACAAATTCACACAACCTCTAAAAATGTAAATTTAAATAAGTTTCATCAAAATCATAAAAAAACAAATATTCAGTAGTTGAACTCTTCATGCTTTGCCATACACCATTCATTGCATTTTCAACTTTTGTCCATATTCTCTATTTTCCTCTCAACTTTCATTTATACACTCCTTCCCATCTCAGACTATCATTTGACAATTTCCCTTCAACTCAAAAACCATTTCCTTGATCATTTCTAAGTTTTCATCAACTCATGTATAAACACCTATATATTCATACATGCACAGTGAAGAAATAGAGCATATCACCTTTGCATATCTAATTCTCTACATTAATCCTATACATCATTTCATTGCTATTTCAACTCCAAGAACCATTTCCACGACATTTGATCACTAGCAATCCATCAAAAACTAAATAACACCATATCCATAATTTTCATCCCATTAACACAGTGTTCATGAATATAAATATATGTAAATACCATGATCATGCACTAACAATAAATTCATCAACTTTATTTCAAAAATTGATAACTCTAACAAATTTATTCACTACTTACTTGTTAAAAACTCCAAAAGCTTCAACTATCTTCAAGCCCTAACTCCATGCAAAACTCACGTATTTACTGTGCAAAATGACCAACTTTTGGTTTTTCTTATAGTGGAAGAATAAATAGCGGTGGAGGTAGAGTTGTGGGATGAGGAAAAACAAAGAAATACCTTTGAAGGACTTTGATGAAAAACTTTGTGTGTGGAAGAAAATTTGAAGAAGGTGACTATGAAGAAGGGACTTAGACATATAACTTAATTCTATTTACTCTCTGGTATCTTAACTCACTATCAAACAAAAATTATAAAGGCAACTTATTAAGTGACACTTGTCACTTTCCTAAGGTCTAAGTTCTAACTTAGTTTCTTCTTGACTAATTCCTTTTGTCACATCTTTACAATCTAACTATCTCCAATCATCATTAATTCCTATTCTTTCTTTTTTTTTTCATAAATTTCCATAAATATCTATAATTTTTGAAAATAAATCTTAAAATTAACAAAATTCAAAAATATTACAATTGCACTAACCCATAAAATTTTCAATGTAAAACATTCATAATTTTTAAAAAATACAAAAATCAATCCAATTATACCCAAAATTATTCATGAATGAATGTACAATTATTTTCATGTGTAAAAATATTCACTATTCATATATATATGTATGGCATATTATGCATGAGCATGAAACAACATTTCTAAGCCTCTAATAAATGACTTACATTTACTATTTTAACCTTCCCACAGGTAATGGGATGTTACAACTCTCTCGTCCTTTAAAAAAACTTCATCCTCAAAATTCTTAACAGTTTGTTTGAATAGGTGGGGATATTGTTTTCTTATATGCTCCTCTGTCTCCTATGTTACTTTTTTAGTTGAGTGGTTCCTCCGAAGGACTTTTACCAATGGAATGACCCTGTTCTTCAACTGCTTGATCTGCGATCTCACAATCTTGATCGACTCCTCAACATAGCTTAAGTTACTAACAACCTCAATCTCCTAAGTCGGCATCACATGTGTCAGATCTGATCAGTATTTTCGGAGCATACTCACATGAAACACACTATGCAATTGAGACATCTCATTCGATAAAGCCAGCTTATAGGCCAAAGGTCCTATCCTCTCAATGATCTCATAAGGACCAATGTACCTAGGGCTCAATTTGCCCTTTTTACCGAATCTTAAAACTCTCCTCCAAGGTTCCACTCTCAGGAATGCTTTGTCTCCCACACTGTACTCCATATCACGTTGGTGTTGATCCACTTAACTCTTCCGCCTATCTTGAGACGTTTTAATTTAGCTTCGGATCAACTTTACCTTATGCATTGTGTCTTGTATCAACTTTGGGCCTTCCACCATTCTTAAGCCCTCTTTATCCCAATATAATGGCAAACACATTTTCTACCATACAGTGTCTCATACGGTGCCATTCCGATACTACTATCATAATGGTTATTATAGGCAAACTCTATCAATGCCATATATTGATCCCAAGCTCCTCTAAACTCCAATACACAAGCTCTAAGCATATCGTCAACAATCTTGATTGTCCTCTCACTCTGTCTATTTGTCTGAAGATGAAATATCGTACTGAAGTTCAACTTAGTACCTATAGTAGACTGCAAACTCTTATAAAATCTTGAAGTAAATTTGAGATCCCTGTCTGATACTATGGACACTAAAACCCCGTGTAGTCTCACCACCTCATTCATATATTTCTAGGCCAACTGATCAAGTGAGTTATTCTCTCTCACTGGTAAGAAGTCTACTGACTTAGTCAACTGGTCCACTATAACCCATATAGTATCTGCTGCCTCAGAATCTTAGACAAACCTATGATGAAGTCCATAGTAATCTGTTCCCATTCCCACTCCGGAATGGGCAATGAATGGAGCTTTCCTAACGGAGCCTATTGCTCAGCCTTAACTTGCTAGCATGTCATATATCTGGATACATAGTCCGTCAATTGCTTTTTCATTCCAGGCCATCAAAAACGCTGCTTCAATGTGTTATACATCTTGGTAGTACCAGGATGCATAGCATAGGTGGCCATATGAGATTCCTCAAGAATCTCTTTCCTCAGATCATCCATATTAGGCACACACAGCTTTTGTCTCAACCACAATGTCTCATCCCTCAACTCAAACTCAGAATCTGGATTCATCTTCACTTTCTCCATAAGCTCGACCAGATTAGGATCTTTGCTATATACTCTTCTAATTCTGTCATGTAGCATCGGTCTTAAATTCAATGTAGCAATCAAGGCTCTATCCTGCCCCAGATTTAACTCCACATTCAGAGCTCTCAGGTGAATTAAACTGGGTAACCTCGATAACTGAATCTGAGCTGAACTAATATTAGACTTCCTGTTCAAGGCATTTGCCACCACATTAGCTTTCCTCGGGTGGTACTCAATAGTGCAGTCATAATCCTTCATTAACTCAATCTATCTCCTTTACCTCAAGTTCAACTCCTTTTAACTCAGTAGATATCTCAGACTCTTATGATCTGTGTATATCTGGAAAGTCTCTCCATACAAATAATGTCTCCAAATCTTTAGAACAAACACAACTGCAACTAGCTCTAAATCATGTATTGGATAATTGATCTCGTAAGACCTTAATTGTCTCGATGCATAGGTGATAACCTTGCCATGCTACATCAATACACATCCCAATCCTTGATGTGATGCATCACTGTACACCATATATCCTATAGTCCCCGATGGAATAGTCAACACTGGTGCAATAATCAATCGATGTTTCAGCTCCTTAAAGCTCTTATGACACTCCTCATTCCATCTAAACATTACATTTTTTCTTAGAAGTTTTGTCAGAGGGGCCGAGGTTAGAGAAAACCCCTCGACCAATCTTCTGTAATACCCAGCCAATTCTAGGAAGCTTTAGATTTTAGACACATTTCTCGGAGCTTCCCAATTCATTACTGCCTTTATTTTCTTTGGATCTACCTGTATTCCATCCCCAGTCACTATATGTCCCAGAAACACAACCTGATCCATCCAAAATTCACACTTATTGAATTTGACATACAACTGCTTCTCTCTCATGATCTAGAAAATAACTCTCAAATGCTTAGCATGCTCCTTTATGCTCTTCGAATACACCAAGATATCACCAATGAACACAATGAAAAATCGATCTAGGTAGGGTTGAAACACCTTATTCATTAGGGCCATAAAAGCTACCGGGGCATTAGTCAACACAAACGATATCGCTAGGAACTCATAGTGCCCATATCTGCTCCTGAATGCACTCTTAGGTATATCAGCCTTTGTTATCTTCATCTAATAATACCTTAATATCATATCCATCTTAGTAAATATCTGAGCTCCTTATAACTGATAAAACAAATCATCAATTATGGGCACGGATACTTGTTCTTCTCTGTTATCCGATTTAGCTTCCTATAATCGAGGCATAACCTCAAAGTCCCATGTTTCTTTTTCACAAATAGCACTGGAGCTCCCCAATATGAAACACTGGGTCTAATAAAACCCTTTTCCAACAAATCTTGTAGCTGAGCTTTCAACTCCTTCAGTTCCACAAGTACCATCCTATATGGAGGAATGAATATAGGGGCAGCACCTTGAACTAGATCAATTGTGAACCTCGTCTTCCGATCTGGTGGTAAACCAGGTAGCTCATCGAGAAATGCATCTAGGAATTTCCTTACCACGGGAATGTCCTGTACACTCTACTCTGCTCTAGTATTAGTGATGTGGGCCAGGTAAGCCTGACATCCTCCCTGCATCAATCTCAATGCACTCATGAAGGATATCATCCTAGCTAACACTGCTTGACTAATTCCTCTGAATACTGCCCTCAACTGACCAGGAGATTCTAGTACTACCTCCTTAGTGTAGCAGTTCATGACAGCCCTATGAGTAGTGAGCCAATCTATTCCTAGAATAACATCTATCTTTCTCAATTGTAATATAATAAGCCCTGCCTCCAATTCTGCTTGATCAATCCTAATCAAGCACCCCTTACAGACATCTCCTATGACAGAAGTACTACCTAAAGGTGTACTCACCTCTAACCCATACTGTAGCAACTCCTTAACACAATGCAGTCTATATGTCAAATGCGGTGCGATAAAGGAGTATGGGGATTCTGGATCTAGCAGAGCAAATGCCTCAAAATCAAATATGAGAAGCGCACCTGCCACCACATTCGGTAAGTCCTGAGGCTCCTACCTGGTTATAGCACAGACCCTGTCCTAGGACTGCATTCGGTTGCCCTGTCACTCAGTACTCATGGAAGAACTCCCAGCTCTCCCTATACCTCTACCTCGGCCTCTCTGTCCAGATCCACCACCTCTGCTCTGTTGGACTATAGTATTACTTCCTGATAGCCCACTGACAGTAGACTGAGCTCCCAAAGTAGTAGGGCAATCTTTGATCTGGTAGTCATTGGACTCGCATTTGAGGCAAGCTCCAGTCAGTCTCCAACACTTACCACCATGCCTCCTCTCACCATGCTCACATACCGAAAATCGACTCTGTACTGTACCCCTTCCACTGCCAGTTTGTGAAAATCTACTCCTCTGCCTAGATCTTGATAGAATAGTAATTCGGAGTGGTTAGTGGTTAATCAGTTCTTAGAATCGTCATTTTCTGTTCATGCATAATACAGCACATACACATACATGTGCATAGTAAATTTTGCAAAGAAAAATGAATGTACTTGCATTCATGACATTTCCCGGTATATTTGTTAATAAATGTGAGTGCTATAAAAAATGTGATTTGTGTGCTTGAAAATTTGAGTTAGGGACGGTCATGGAGGTTTTAGAATTTTTGGTAAATTTTAGAAATTTTTTTCTGAAATTTCAAGGTAATTTTTGGACTAGGAAAAATGTCAAGTGGCAGAAAAATGGTTTACCGGTAGCAGAAATTATTGTCCAATGGCACTGAAAATTTAGATATATGATTTTAAGGATTTATTAATTTTAGCCATTGGAAATTTGGGGATAAATTGGTGTAGAAATTGAAATTTGTTGGAAAGAGCTTAAGAATGTGACATGTGGCAAGTGACACTTGTCACTTGCCTAACATGCCACCATGTTAGTAAATGTTTAATAAAACCATCTTTTTGGTTTAGGCTTTCTCGATGCTTCTTCTTTGAAAAGGAGTTTTGGTGATTTAAGTTAGAATCCTCCATCAATTCTCGTAGCTCTCTTCTTCCTTGCTTCTTCTTGCAAGTTTGACCATCTTTTACACTCTTTATTACCTTGGTTTTCTCTTCTTTATTCACTAAAAATCCAAACCTTCTACCCCCCCCTCAAGAAGATGATGATGATCGTGTATGTTAGAAGGAGTTAGAGATTTTGTGGTAGTTTAGAAGATTGGAAGATTTGGAAGCTTAATTAGGTAAGAAATATGTTTTATCTTATGGATTTGTAGTTAAAGAAAGCATTTGTGATGTTATTTAAAATTAATTGCATGGAAATTGTGTTTGGAGTATATGGGTGTGTGTGTGTGAATTTCTTGCCTATATGAATGATGAATGATGTAGAATTTGATGAATGTAAGTTAGAGATGTGTTGGAAGTGAAAGTATGTGTAGAAAAGTGTAGGAAAAGGATGGATGATTGAGTATATGTTGCTGCATATTGTGGGTAAGTGTTCAAGTGGAGGTCTTGCCTTGGTTGTGGTTAATATATTGAGTGAATTGAGGAGTGTTTGGTGTAGAAATGGTATAGAAGAGATAGAAGAAGAGTTAGGTGGAAAATCTGGAAATTTGATTTGTGTAGTTTCAATGATTTGGCCATAACTTCTTCTATAATGGTGCAATTGAGATGATTTTTTGTTTGAATTAAACTAGAGGTGTTTGTCTATATTTCTTATGAAGGAAGTGTTGTTAAATTTTGGCTTGAAGAGTTTCAAATTTTGACTTGAATGTGAGAATATATGTAGGGATGAATAGTAGCTCTAGAATGGCATTTTTATGATCTGAAACTTTGGAAATTTTTCTGGGATGATTTAGGCATATTTTGCTCAATTGGTCTTCACGAAAGTTGTAACTCTTCTTTATAGCTTTATATCTCTATAAAGTGTGTCATTTTTCGACATTGGAGTTGGTAGTTATGAGTGATTGAAATATGGATATGATTTAGGTGATATTTTAACAATCTTTAACAGGGCAGCCATAATCATGTGGAAATTTAAACTAGTTAGAGGTAGAATTTGCTTTTAAGTTATTCATGAGAATTGTAGAATGTGTTATGATATTTTCATTGATATAAAGCATGGAATTTTTGGACAATGGGATAGGAAGTTATGATTTTCATAATATTGTGTTACTGTTTAGGATGACACTTATTTGGACAGTAACTTTGATTGGAATTTTGACATCGTTAGAGGTGAAATTGATTTTTGAGTCCTTCATAGAAATTGTAAGGCTTTCTGTTATCTTTCTATTGATACCTAATTTATCAAATTTGGACTCCTGAGAAAGAAGTTATGTATTTTGAAAAAAGAGGGGAAAATTAGTGGAAAAAAAGAAAAAAAATGAGAAAATTGGGATATCGCAGCCTCGCGGCCGCGACGTCATCGGGTTGCGATCACGAGCGGTTCGATTCAAGTGATTTTGGTTATAACTTTTTCTTCTGACCTCCGATTGACCTGATTTTTGAAGTGTTGGATTTCTAAGACATTCATCTACCTCTCCATGAGAATTTGTGGATTTTGAGATTAAATTGAAAATGATGGATTGAATCAAAGTGAGAGGATCGATTAAAAGAATATGAATTGGTTATTTTTCTGGACATACTTCAATGTTTTGGCAATATCTTGACCTATAGAAATCCAAATTGAATGATTTTGGTGTCTATGGATTCCTAAAATATAAGGGAACACTTCTATTGAAGAGAGGTTGCCTAGGTTACCTCATTTTCACTTTTTCATTCATCACGAATAGTAGACCCGAAAGTGTGTGTTTTATAAAAACTGAAATAAGTTTATAAGCAATAAATTTTGAGTTTAATGGTTTTAGTGCAGCTTAAACCTAGGAATAAATGAGTTTTGATACGGGAATGATTTTGTGATGCAATTTATGGAATGATACCGAGATTGTCACGAACATGCATTATACACATTTCAATTCCTGCATGTGCATTATTATACACTTCTGATTGTAAAACTTGTGATATATGTGTATTTTAATTATTATAGAGGCGCATTTGAAATGTCAACCCACGGACGTTGTCGAGACTTCCAAGCACTAGCTTCGGAAGCAATTGGTGAGTAACCTATACAATTTCTCTCAATTATTATTTGCTTATGATTCTGTGGTGAATAATGATGGCTTGTGTTTTGGATTGTGGATTTCGGACAGAAGATCTGATGACTGTTTACTGTGGAGTTGTGTTATTGAAGTGCTACTTGTATGTTAATGTAAGACCTACGTGCTTATGATGTGATTGACCGTGACATATGCATACATGCTTATAATATAATTGATTGTGACATATGCTGATCGATTGTGGCATATGCATTTCATTCATGAATGCATACTCAGATAATGACAGTTGTGACTCACTATGATTTAGAGCCTTAGGCTCAATGTTTAATGAGCCCTATATGGGACAGTCCAGGCGCTCGGTCTCAATACCGTAATAATTGAAAAGTGTCTCACGAGCATTTCATATGCATTTTGTCAAATGTGTTTGATGAGTCAAATGTAAAATTTCTTATGTCTATGTGACAATGTGTTAATTATAATAAATGTGAAATTTTGCTATAATTGTGATATGAATTGTTGTGTTGCATGGATTGAGTGAACCATCGATGATGGTTACCTCATTGAGTTGCAAAACTCACCAAAATTGCAACGTTATCTTTTCAGGACTGAGAGTAGACTCCTAGCTTTAGAGGGACTTTTTCGACCGTGTAGATTGTTTTAGCGAGAGAAATCATGGCTCAAAGGTCGGTCAACTGAGACTTTAGGATGACTTGGATAGATTTGCTACTTTTTCCTCTTTCCTATAGTACTTTGTACTAGGTTATTGGATTGATGTACAGACAGTAAAGGATGATAGTGTAGGAAAATCCCGGGATGGACATCACATGCCCAAGGTGCGGAATTTAAAATTTTGAGTCCCGGGACATTCCCGAA
>JANZLF010000006.1:33338591-33369251 GCA_026546835.1 Erythroxylum foetidum | reverse complement strand
TTAATTAATTAATTAATTAAATTAATTAATTAATTTTTATGCTGATTAATTGTTTTTATTAATTAATTAAGAAAAACGTAGGTAAAAAAAAGCTTAAGAGGAATGACTCCCAATACATAAGCAATGACTCCCATTTCTCTGGATTACCAGAGGAATGGAGTATTGCCCAATAGAAGGGAATGAAACTATTGACTCTTCAATCATAGGCTTACACCAAACAACACTTTTCATTCTATACCCATAGTTTTTTTCCCATCCCCCCCAAACAACCACGCCCTTATTTTTATATAATAAAGAAGCTGCTTTTCATAGATTTGTATGTGACAAGAAAATATTGATCATGTAGGTTAAAAGAGAATAAAAAAATATGTCACGTAAAATATTTAAATACATAAAATTACCATCAATACGTAAAGATAATAATTATGATAATGATGATGACAATAATGATGATGATAAAATTACTACTAAAAGATAATAATAATAATAAATGTTTATTTCTACTTAAAGGACCACATAGAGTAGCTAAAGAATGAGTAAAACACATACCTAAGTTGATGATCGTGGGAAACTCACTAATAATAGATGATAGTGGCGTCGATCATGGAAGCGCAAATAACATTAATTTTTGCACATTGCCCAGAATAAATACATACCTGTGACCTTGATTCAACTGTACATGATATGAGTTATTTTTCCATAAAACACTTGCATAGTATCACAATAAAATCATGCAAAGAAAGAAACAAAAGAGAGCTACATAAAATAATAGGATTAAAGAGAAATTCAGAAATCAGACACAAAGTTAAAATCATACACACACATGATATGGAAAAAAAATCGAATTTCAACAGACAATGGTAAAAAAATAGATCCATAAATTAGAAAATTCCAATAAAAACGCATCATCTTGAGAATGCGAAGATTAAAGGGGATTTTAAGCAAGAAAATTAAGAAAGAAAATTAACCAATTGCATTATAAACAGAAAAAAAAAACATGTAATAGGACGTAATCTTACATTCCAAAGTTGTTCCAATTAACCAATTTCATGTAGTAATAAATGCGTGAACTCCTAGAATTCAATCTATAGGTTAGTATAGTATTGGTGACGTAAGTGCATGGTTGTTTCATAAAGTCAATTGTAGTTTTGCTCTTGTTAGGTTGGGTACACCAATTTTATTATTCCAAGCAATGTCGCAACTTCACCGGTCTAAGCAATATAATATATGTCATTGGGTCTATGATTGGGAAAGAATCATTAACAGTAAGAAAAAGATTTAAGAGGTTGAGTATGATGTAAAGCATGACTAAAATACTCACTAATGTTAGTTCCCCACGTTAATGACTATTAAATTGCCTAATTTGAATCAACGAGGAGTTAAAAGGAAGAATATTACATTAAGTTTATCAAATTTAAAATTAATAAATTTGGATAGATATGTTTACCTCTAACCTGGCATCTATTCATAAAACTGAACCACCGAACTTTTGGTAATATTAATTTGAATAAACACATTATCTGGTATATTAAAATCAAACTGTTTGATTCGGTAAAATAAGAATTTAAAGTTTAAAAGGTTTATTAAGATTAGCAATATTGAAATATGTTTTAACAAGATTATCTTTATATAAAAAAATTGAAGTTTAATTTTAAAATAAGATTAAAAGAGATTGTCCTTATTTTTAAGTTTAATTAAAGAAGATTATTAAATAAAAATTAATTGATTTATTTTATTTTATAAAAATTTATTAATTTGTAAAAATTGACCGATTAAATAATAAGTTAGATCAGTTTTTAAAAATAAATTGAACTAAAAAATTAGATAGTTTAAGATTTTTATAATTAAACCAAATTTATTAAATTTTATCTATATATATTTATATAAAATTTACGTTAATATGTAAATAAGATTTAATAAAATATGATAAGAGTATCTTAATAGGTTTAATCCCTCTTCCTTATTGTATCGTGTGATGAGAAGAAAGTTTTGGCTTTTCATATTAGATGTGTGGAACACGACAGCTTTGTTGGTCTAGACAATGACAAGCAATTAAGGATGTTTTTCACATTTATAATCTTCACGAAGTTGACATAAGAAAAAGATAGATTTCTAATTCTATGGTTGAAACGGGTAAATGGTACCAATAATTACTACTGGTTTAATTTATTAAAAAATTTCAATTCTTGAGATTAGTTATTTATAAAAACTTTTTTCTTAAAACTTCGTTAAAAAATATCTATAAAATATATGTGATATGATTAATATAAATGAACTAATTTCATATTATTGATATCAAAAATTAACTCAACCTTTAAATTTGATTCGTATTAATTAATCTCAATACAAATTAATTAATTATATATAAATAATAAATTATTATTTTAGATTGAATTTAAGTGATTTTAATTGGGTTTAATAATTGAGTTGAGAGTCATTATATTAATAATATTTAATTGATTTATGTGTGCTAATCGTGTTACCTAAAATTTTGAAATTTAAAAGAATAAGTTTTTTAAAAAAATTGTCAACGGGTTATTTTTCTCTCCAAATGTGTCAAGCGCCCGTGCTAATCGGCTATTTTTCTCCCCGTTGGTGCGGCCGCTATTTTTCTTCCCGATCCTTCACACATAATTCATCTTTTAGAGGTTCAGTTAAGGGAGGATTTGACATATGAGGAGCAACTAGTAGAGATTTTAGATTCAAAGAAAAAGTTCAAGCCTAAAAATACACTATGTCCAAAAGATGTCAAACCATGCTCTGATACCACCTAAATGTAGCGTTCCCTTACCGTAGAGTACGCACCGGGACGAGAAGACTCTCTAGGGACCTAGCTCTTCGAAGACAAACCAGTGAGGGAGATTTTGACTTAGGTAAATGTATTTAGGTCAGTTGTGATTCCATTCGTTATGAAAACAAAGAAACATTGATCAAGGTTTTTATGCCTTGTCTTTTTAGTTAAATTGTCTCCCCCTCAATCATATAAATCAATGAATTGGAATAGGCCCACTAGCCATATGCTGGAAAGGCTTTGAGACACCCGATAACCATCTATGTTTCCAAAATTTGACCAATTTTCTTCTTGTTTTGGTTGGATGAAACCCTAATATAGCTTAGCATGTGTAGGAAAATGGTGTTTGAGTGGTTTATGAAAAATGGTAAAAGATGCTTTTTAATGATGGGTCCGTGTTTTTCATCCGACCTCCGATCGACCTGATTTTTGAAGCGTTGAATTCCTAAGATATTTCTCTATCTTTCCATACCACACTTAGGATTTTAGAGATCAAACTGAATTTTGATTGATCGAGTGCGTAGCACACCACCCTCGCGGGGCGCGGTCTCGGATATCACCATCGATATCGGGTTCGGGTCTTACGGGAGCGGGGTGCTACACCCTATATGCCTTGTGTTACTCCCTTAGATGAAGAATAGAGTTTCATACACGGTCTCATGTATATACTTATGTTGGCATTATTATTTTTGAAAAAATTTAGATACGGTGAGGCCAACAACACGGACCTGTATCTGGGTATGTGTATTAAAATTTAATATTTCATTTTTTTAACAAAAAAAGAAGCAAAAAAAGAGTATTTGGCTAAGAAACTGATCCACTGTCACTTTGAACTATTTTGCATTGATCTTAATTAAGGGTTCACCATATTTTAGAGATAAAGGAAGAATTTAAGAATTCTTTAGAGATTTTCAAATTCAAGAACAAGATTTCTTTATCCTATTTTCTTTATTATTTTTTATATTGACATTTTTATATGGTTATAAGCTAAATGCGATATAGATTTAGGTAGGTAAAACCTAAGATGTGATATATTTTAACTCATTCTTGGATTAATGAATTTCTATTTTCATGTGATTTGTTCATGCTTTTATATTAATTGAAGGAATAAAAGTTGATGATTAATTATATGATTCATGTATCAAGATTTGAGGGATGAGATATATTTTTAGGTCATAGTATAAATAAAGAGGGTAAAGCATAAGTTATTCAAGAGAAATCGTAAGATCTTCCTAGGTTTACATCAAGAGAGTTCATAAAACAAAGTAAAGTCTTCCTAGGTTATCTATAATCAAAAGGGTTTCTGGTTAATTAACCTCTAAATAGGGATTATATGTATTGAGAGAGAATAAAGTCTAGGTTAGGAACTCATAGTAGTCCGAGTAAAAGTAATTCATTAATCAAAGGTGAAAATATAGTAAATTCCTAAGGAAAACTGGGCTTAAGTCTAGTTAACTTATACTTTGGTATATAATTGATCATTGTTTTACGTCAGTATTTATATTTGTTACTTATTTTATTTTTTATTCATCCCATCTTTAAAAATTGATATAGCTTTTTATGTTTGCGGGTAGTGGGTAGTTAACCAATAATCCTGGTTCGATCAATGATATATACATATTTGACCATATTTATACACCTATATCTGATGTATTTTGTTCGATATTTTGTAATTTTATTGTATATTTGGTACTTAATTCACTCCAAGTGCATTTATAGGTAATATTTGCCTTGGTGGAATAAAAGGATAAGAATTCGAATGAAAACGAATTATAAAACAAAGTTTTGAAGCAAATTAAAGATGTACGGTCATGTTTATGCCTGTGTTTGATTTCATTTGCTATCATGTGTAACTAAACACTTTTTAGTGTCTAAGTGTGATGAACCCTAGTTAATATGTCTTTATTCTTTTATTTAATGCAATTGTTTTGATTGATACATTATGATTCGAGTATGTTTTATGCATTTTCTAATAGATCCAGAATATTAGTACATAATTTGATTTCATAACATAGAGATTGAAAAATTTGTGTATGAATAGATCTAGCATAATTGAAAGGAGTTGATTGCAAATCGAGAGATAGGTTCATATAAATCCTCTGAATTGGGGTCAAACGTAATAACAGAATTCATATATCGATAATGCAATCATAAGAACTTAACTAGAAAGAATTCAGTTAATCACCTTATGTATTAGTTGTTAGTAGTCTTGAGAGAGTTATATGGATTAGTTATTAGTAGTCTTAAGAAAGTTATTAACATAAGATAGGAATTTTCACTGTCCAACAGTCAATAAAATAATTGCATGATAAAAAGGTTAATTAATGATTTTTAGGGGGATTGATCACCTAAATATTAATCTTTGATATTGAGTTTTTAAAGTTAATTCCTTTGTTCTTTGTTCATTATTGTTTCCCATGTTATTTTATATGTTTAAGTATTATTTCTAATTTAAAATAAAAAATCCAATTTACAGGCTAGATAATAGGAGAAAGGTAATTATTAGTAATCATTGTATTTGTGGGATTGACCTGTACTTGCCTATGTTAGCTACAAATATGTCGTGCACTTGTGGTCAATTCAATATTGAAAAACTAAAATTATTTAATTAAGTTTTGGAAGCCGTTATCGAGGATAGTAATATTAGGAACACTTGAATGTTATTACTCTAGCCTTTATTTTTTAATTTTTTAATTTTATTGTACTTTATTGTATTTTTGGTTTATTCATTTAATTATCTTTTAAACTTCTCTACTTTGACTGTGATTTTATAACTTGTTGTTAGGATATTGAGATTTAACATTATATTTATAACTCACAATGGATAGATGGAGTGGACAATACTTTCATAGAAGCCATGATATGTCATTGCAATACTCAACATCACCCTATAAAAGAGAGAGGTTTCCTTACAAGTTTTCATAGGATCAACCGATATCTATGTCATGTTGCAACATATGTGGGAGTAGCCATTACAATCATAAATGTCAGGCACCAACCTATATGTGGGAGCAACCAAGCATATACAACCAACCTCAAGATCCATCATATGAGAATATTTATAATTCAGAGATGAGCAAACCTTACACATATGGATAGAATGACTACGCTCCTATTGAATGCGTACAACAAGAGCAACAATACAAAAGTATTACAGATAAACTAATAAAATACCTTGCCAAGCATGTAGCTAGCCGACGTGCATTCGAGGAGAAATTTTCTCCACCTGAATATGATACATTTCATGAACGAGAGAAGGTAACTATTTCTTTAGAAGATAGGACGGAAAAATTAATTTAAGAATCAATTATGAGGCATTAGAAAACGGAGACTTGTATACATAATATAGTGAATCGGATTAACCAACTGATGAAGATATTATCTAACTAATTATAGAGGAGTTTGCTTAGTGCTACTAACACAGATCCTAAAGAACATAGAATGACAATCACTATTAGGAGTGAAAAAGAGCTTTTAAAAGAAGAGGAAGACTCTATCAGAGAAGAGTAAGTAGAGGAGTGGCAAGAGATAGTTAAAGAAGAATACGAGCCAGAAAATTTTGTCTAGAAATAAGAAGAAGAAGAAGAAGAGGGGACAAAGGTGTTTGAGGGAACCAAACAAGGAAATGGTAGCCACCTTAAGTACAAAGTTCCTATTTCATCCAAGACAAACTGCTTACATCAACTAAGGGTTCCTATTTCATCCAAGACAAACTGCTTACATCAACTAAAGATTTAAGGAATTTCATTATCCCTTATTTTATTAACTTATTAAAATGAGGATTAATGCATTTGGTAGGATTTATTAATTTGATAAATTATGCGCCCACTGTCATCTTTCAACTTATGGCTTAGTTATAAGCTACGAAACTACTTTGTAGAGAAACAGGTAAAAGTAAGACACTAATTATAGACCCAAGATGAGGATAATATGTAAGATAAATCCATCTAACAACATTAAACATGCACTGTATGGGAGGCAACTGATGAATTCAAATAGGTTTTATTTTACATTTTATGTTATTTTTATTTTCATATTTTGTATTTATTTTCTTTATTTTTATTTTTATTTCATTTTCTTTTTTATCCATTTTTCTTTATTTCTTGTAAGGAAGTAGTATATCAAATTGGATTAACAATCTCAAAATCATAAAAATAATAATAATAAATTATTACTTAGGGAAGTACCAAATTTCACTTTCTCACTTACAAAATATATACTTATATTATGTACATTAAGGACAATGTACAATTTTAAGTGTGGGGAAGGAAATTATGATTTTCTTAAGCTTATTATAAAATTAGTTATTGAATACTTCATTTCATTTTATAAGTATTGAATATTCTAAATTAGTTAAAATTTTTCCATGAATACTTCATTTCATTATTGAATATTGATTGTGTAAGAGGATGATAGTTAGAATAGACATGATTTTATAAGTCATAATTTTAGTATTCATTGAAAATTGCATATTACTTTCACACACAAACTTATTTTTTCATGAGCTTTTGAGCCTAAGATCAAAACTTTCAAAATTTTAGGCTCTTTTATTTCTTTTATCTGTGTTATCGTGCATAGTTAAATGATTCCAGCACTTGCTTTTATTATACATATTGAGACCATATTTGTTAAATTAGAAGCATTGAAATGAAAAAGGAACATAGAGTTAACAATTTGTTTAAGCTTATTCCTTTGGTAATTATCTTACCCTATTTTATCCTTTAAGAATAACAAAGTTGAGCTTTAGTCTTTTTCATTTTTTATAACCATAATTGTTAACCTTTATCCTATTTTTCTTTGAAGCCTTTTTATTGTCTTGAATCTTAAATGTTATTTACATCACTTGCTTGTTTGAAACTTGAAATTTGAAAGGTTCAATATTTATTTAATAGTGGTACATGATGATTGCTTGAGATTATTATGATTCAAAATAAAATTGCAATTAGAAAAATTGTGAACAAGTATAGGGTATCATTGGTTTTGTGATGAATGAACTTGCATATTATGAACAAGTTTCTTGTAATGCTCTTTTTAGTAAATTTACTTGAAATCATCTTTTTTATTATCCCATTCATACCTTACATAAGCCCCATTAAAAACCGTATAAAGATTTTTTGATTTTTGTTTCTACTTTACATACGAGTGGTGGAGATGTGATAAAATTGCAAGCCTATAGTAAGAGTTCTACTATGCATTGATTTGAGAGTTTGATACTTTTCACCCTAAACACTTAAGAGTATTGAGTGAAATCTTGATAAAGGTGTAAAGGTTTATGCTTTCTATTTCAAAGACATTATTGATGTCAAAACTATTAATATTAACTTTGGAAGTTAGTTTTATGATCATTTGAATCTAATTGTATGTAAATTTGATTAATATGATATTATGATTTAGAGTATTAATGGATAAGTTAAGATTGATGAAAGATAGAACATGAAAGATTTATAATTTTGATTATGATTTGCTTGAGGACAATCAAAAGCTTAAGTGTGATGATATTTGATAGATGCATATTTAACTATATCTATATACCCCATATTTGATGTATTTTACTTAATATTTTTGTTGGGCACCGATTCTGAAACCCAACTCTTGCTCTGATATTATAACTGTTGAACCTCATTTTTGGAGCCCAACATTTAGAGTCATAAAACGTGTGCTTATGCTTGTTACCATGTATGGTTATTCTAATTAACCCTCATTAGTCATCCTCAGTTCATCTTCATTCTCTGATACTGTAAGTGTCGGGTCTCATTTTCCGAATCATTCTTATAATGAAGCAAATATTCTATTCTCAACTTCCATCGAGATATTGAACATTTTAGAGGCTGAATCAGAATTTGACCCCTTCATTTAATTTGTAAACCTACGTCTCTAGTTTACTCCACATTGAAAATTGTTGGGCCCCGATTTACATTAAGCATATTTGATTTATTTTGAGGGTTAGATTGATTAATTTCTTTTAGTTAGAATAATTTGGGATTTTTAGTACTTAGTTTATAGAAATTAATTGAAGGGATTTAGTTAAAAATTAGAAGTTTAATAAGTTGTTAGAATTAAAAAGAATAAGTTAGTACAAGGGCATTTTAGGAGGATCATAAATACTTTGAAGGCTTAAGGTGTATAAAGATGGGCCTTGTAGTCTTTTTATGCTATTAAATGAAGAAGAAAGGAAGCAATTGGGCTAGGGTCCACATAAGTTGCAATTAAAGGAGAAAAGAATGAAGCAAAAGAGGAGTAGTCATATGTTATAGGTGGAAGCACGAAATTGTAAGGAAATATAAGAGGGAATGATGAAACGTTGTAGTTTTGGGCTTAGGTTATTAGTTAAGAAAACATTTCCCTTAGTCATTTAAGAAGGGAACTTACGAAACTCTCAAAGGAGAAAGCAAAGAGGAAGTTTCGGCCATGAGATAAGAAGAGGAAGAAGAAGAAGAAGAAGAAGAAGAAGAAGAATAAGAAGAAGAAGAAGAAGAAGAAGAAGAAGAAGAAGAAGAAGAAGAAGATGATGATGATAAAATAAAAATAAAAACATAAACACATATAACTAAAAATATAAAAATAAGTAATAAAATAAATATAGAATAAAAATACAGAAAAAAGAAAAAAGATAAGTATATAAATAAATCAAATTTTTTGGTTAAGTAAGAAATTGTTTAGGCTAAATAACTAAGAGAGAAGTACTACATATTACATATTTAGGCTAAATACAAGACATAAGACTTAAGGAAAATGTTTAAAAGACCTATAAGAAAGAGAAAGACGTCTCTATATAAGATCCTTTACCTATATTCTCGTATGTAAAAATTTTCTATTGAGGGTCATATCCTTTGTAAGTTTTAATCTTATTTACAGGGGGGAGGAGTTTGTGGGCTCTAAAATTCAATAATAGCTATACCTGATTCTTCAACCAACTTCTTAAACTGAGGGAGGATATGTATCAACATATTTTATGCCAAATTGGGACAGGGGAAAGAATTTCCTTATGGTATGATAACTGGATAGGGAATGGACCATTAATACAAAACCAACTGGCAAGTTCCCTATTAAACTGATTCCCTAAGGATACTAAGCTCCAAAAAATAGTCACGAATGGGAATTGGTCCCTTTCTTCAGATGAGGTTAGGCTGTTGCTTTTACCTCAATTTAGAAGCCAGGGGCAGAGGGATGTCTATTTATGGAAGGGTATTCCTGTCTCAGAGATTATTACTAAGGATATTAGAAGAATGAGGGAGGGGTTTACAAACCGTATAGGATGGGAAAAATTAATATGGAATAAGGTACTTAGACCCAATGTTAGCTTTCTCCTATGGCTAACTATGTTGAACAGACTAAGTATTTTGGATAGACTAAATTTCCTAACCTCCTCTAAAATATGTATCTTATGCAAATAAGAAGATGAAACTAGAGACCACCTCTTCTTTGATTGTGTCTTCTCAAAAGAAGTTTGGGCAAAGATCTCTAATCTAAGTGCCCCTGACTACTCCTATGGCAGACTCACAGATATTCTATAGATTATACCAAACTTGCAGATGTCTAAACATGATAAGGATATTCTGCTACTTTCGGTAGCTACATATGTTGAGGAAATTTAGAATGAAAGGAATAGTAAAAGATTTAAAGATAAGGCTAATTCACTAACATTTTTTATAGACCTCACTACTAACAACATACGGGAACAACTGATCATTAATCAATTGACCCTATACTGTAGTAGGAGAATGGCAATTGTATGGAGATTATAATCCTAGCCTATCAAAACTCTCCAAAGTTCTAACTACTCAATCCGCACAACAGGAAGGAAATTCAGCAATAGCTCAACACAAGTAGTTTACTCTTCTATAGTAAACAAGGAACAACTGTGGATATTTAATAATGGAGTTACCTAGAATATTCCATCTCTGGGTTGAATGTTGATTGCGGATTCATCATCTCTGGATAGTCTGAAGCCCTTCAAGAAAACCATACATGGATTAGTTGAATCTTGGATTTGACATGCCTTAAATAATAGAAGAGATCAAAATGGTATGTTACTAGTGTCGAGATTTTTGGATGAAGTATGGAGGGTGAGAAAATGAATTTATGAATCGTGTAACCAGATCCTTATCATTCCAAGTAGAGATTCTCTACGAAGTTTCGATAAAGGTTGTGAGAAAGGAAATCAAGATTGAACCAAAAATCGATCATAATCGAACGAAATATAAAGGAAATCAAGATTGAACCAAAAATCGATCATAATCGAACGAAATATACTTATCTGAGCCATATCCCCTCATTGGTAACCCCAAAAAGTTTCCCTCCCTTTGATAATGCAATATTTGGATAGTTAAAACACAAGAGGTCAAACCCTAATCGCAAACTTTCTAAAGGTGATAAATCTTCTGAAGTGATTTACCTGATTGAAGAACAGAGCGTGCAAATCTCCATTGTAGATAAATCGTATGATCTATTCTAACCTAAATGAGAAAGGGATCACATAGTCGAGAAAAGCCCTAAGTTGTTATACCCGATTTGCAAGATGTCTTTATAAAATGTAGAGTATTAAGTCTTAGTGTTGAGCGTCGTCGTATGCTTCCTAGTGAACATCAGTAGCACAATTGGGTTTATCTTAATTTAGATCTAACCCTTATTACATGTAATCTCCAACATTTATTAATGAATTTTTTAAATTAAAAAAAAGTCATATCTTTTTTTATCACCTCCCCTAGTTCTTCTTAGGCCTTCATTTTTTCTCTTCTACAGTCTCTAAGTACAATCTTCTCACATCTTCTCATCGAAGCATTGAAAAGTCTCCTCTTTATGTTTGAACCACCTAAGCCTTGTCTCCCTTAATTTTTCATTAATATTAAACACCTTTAATTTGTCTCTTACCATTACATTCTTGACCTTATCTCTTTTAATAAGGTTGCACATTCAATGAAACATCTCATCTCTGTTACCATTAACTTATGACTATGCACTTATTTGATGGGATAACACTCTGCCTTATAGAACATGGCTAGCCAAATCATTAAATGATATAATTTACCTTTGAGATTGAGTGGCATATTCTTGTCACATAAAACTCCTGATACATTTCTCTATTTAAGCCACCCTGATTTCATACAGTTAACTATGTCTTCGTTGATTTATCCATTGCTTTGGATGATAGATCCTAAATACTTGAAATACTATTTCTATTGTATAACTTTTGAACCAATCTTTACCTCCACATCGGGAGTTGGCTTATGGCCTGAAAAGTTACACTCAAAGTACTCAAGTTTAGTCCTACTCAATTTAAAGTCCTTGGACTCTAACGTATCCTTCCAAAATTCTAGCTTGACATTGACACACTCTTTTTTCTCATCCATGTAAGCAATGTCATCAGCAAACAACAAATGCTAAGGCACATCCCCTTAGGTATTCTTGATGAGCTCATCCATCATTACTGCAAACAAAACATATCCTATATATTATTCCTAAGCTTGCCTATAAATTCATATGATCATGAGTTACTCATCCAAATCATAAATCTTAGTAAAGTAGGACTTATAAATTACAAAAAAATATATTTGAATTAAAGGAGCCTTGAGTTACTTAACAAGACTTACAATAAATAAAACTATGGTTTTATACTTAAATAATGGAAGGAAACAATTATATTCTTAACATGTACTTAATATCTAACCGAGAATTTTATTTTGTTA
This sequence comes from Erythroxylum foetidum, assembly GCA_026546835.1. Taxonomy (NCBI): domain Eukaryota; kingdom Viridiplantae; phylum Streptophyta; class Magnoliopsida; order Malpighiales; family Erythroxylaceae; genus Erythroxylum; species Erythroxylum foetidum. Next base: position 33,356,774 of record JANZLF010000006.1, on the reverse strand, counting down.
GCCTAGTTAAACATAAATTACATATACAACACCACATTTTCAAGTACGTGATTCATTATGCATAAAAGGTATATCAATAATATAAATAAAACATGTAATTTATCATGCTAATATAATCGAATTAAACATGAACCGTTAACTTTTGTCTGATTCTAATTTTCGAAAAGGTTAAAAAAATTAATATTAAAGCCCTTATAGGCCACAAAAGAGTCAAAATATACATCTCAAGTCCTTAAACCATATTATATAAAAGCCCTATAATAAACCCATTTCACTAGTTACAAGTCGAGCTTAATTTCCTAGCTACATAGCAAAGATCCCAAAACTTAGGAGTACATAAACATCAATAACAGTTTTCTAAACTCTCCAAGATATCATAATTCTCTCAATATACTTAACTTGAGTTTTTGGTATGAATATCTATTCCCTGACCCGAAGTTTCAACTCTATAAAGATATTTTCTGTGGTTCTTTTCAGTATTTGGAAGCACTTTAAGTTTCTTTCTTCCTAAATCATGTATAATCATAAACCAAACACCATTAGGGACACCTCTCTATCATCCTTGGAAAAGTTCATATCTTCCTGTAGCCATCTCACAAACTTCAAAAAGTTATGGTTAACCTTGCCCAAATGACATAGGTTCAATATTTCCTCCTATAATGCAAAGGAAAAGATGCACTTAAAGAACCAACAAGAGAGGTCTTTTAGACTTTACTTGTATAGGAAATTTTTTTTGGTTATATTTAAGAAGTTTAATTTATTAAGAGTTGTCAAATTGTCCATCATTATTAACCAAAGTCTAAATGACACTCTAGGAAATATAATTTTGTTCCAAATCTACTTAACCCAAGTTAAGTTTTGTCCCCTGATCCTTAAAACTTTTTTATAAGATTGATTGGTAAAGGATCTTGATGAATGAGCCAACCTTATGTAAGTGTCAATCCTCTCCATATTGGGATTATAATTAGAAATTACATGCTTTAAACACCTTAGAATAATGTACCAATGGTTTTAATAAGAACCTTAACCTGAGAGTGTCTAAGTACGTTTCTTGATAACTCCTGAGCCATTTAGATGGCATAGATATGACTTGCATTACCCCAGCTATAAAAATATAAAAAATCTTCTCTCTATTACCTATCTTACGTTTGATAAGTTCTCCCAAAGTATCGTTGAGTTTTAGCAGTTGCATTAAGAACCATTTGAAGGATGCTCTACTTCTGATTTCCTATAAGCTCCTCCCTTTAAATGTTCTCTCGTTTCACCACAGTGAATCCTGATTCTAAAACAGTCTCTATATATTATACTAGCTATATAACCTAATTCTTTCAACTAGTGGAATACACTCTTTAGATCAAAGTTTTTCAGTTGATATTCGTAAATTAAAATAGAAAAATGGAGGTTACTTCACCTGGAGCCCTAATATTGTTGATAAGCACATATATAGATGCTTACCACTAGAAAAAAGGTGGCGTATGACTTTTATGTCTATTTAGTGTCAACCTTGATAAATTGTTTAATGTTTTAAGTGATTGTATGAGAAGACTTTCTAATTTTTCATTATCTTTGGAGAATATAATTAAATCATCAGTAGAACCAAAACAAGGAATGTCAAGCTTCTTGCATTTATTATAGAACTTAATGCTTGGATCCTTATTAATCTTGCGATTAACTAACCTGGATAGAACTTCCGTATATAGTATCAACAAGTAAGGAGAAATTAGATCTCCTTTTCTATGTCCCTTTTGTAGGTCAGGATGAATCCTTCATTTTCTTGCATTATCTTATCCTATCTTTTCTCTAATCCATCTCCTTGTTGTTCTACAAAGAAAATGAGTTTGAACATTAAAAAAGATGGCTTAAGGATTGTATTTCTAACTCATTTTAACTCTTGGCTTCCAACTTGTACCTAAAACTGAATGTGAACCAAAATGAATATCTTAAGCATCTTATAATATTAATCGCTAAGTATTAAGGAGTGTATATATAAACAATCAAGCACATATCAAGTTCTCCTATACTAACTTTTGATCTTCCTCAAACAAAACAAAAAAATCAAAGTCACAAACCAAAACACTTCCACTTTTCCATATTTTTCAAAAATAGATAGTCATAAGAAAAGAGAAATAACTTTCAAAACTATGGCAGGAACTAAACATTAAATTCCTCGACTTCTGATTAATCAATAACCATTCCTTACAGAAATTGATCAATCTAGGGATAGACTTTGATAAAACGAATTTAAGAATAAGATAGATTTAAAGGTACACTTAAGCATCATTAATGATCAAGACATTGCACAACTTTGCATAACATTTAATTTCTCCACCACTAAGATTCACATGCATAATCATGAATCAAAGGACTTTTAAAGGTTATAACGTAAGCAAAGGCTAACGTGAGATGTATTTGCATAGTGTAGTGAAAAATCCATCAAAGCTAGTGAAGCAAGAAAAAAACACTCAATGTAACATTAAGCGTAAAAACTAACATTCACTCAAAATTGGGTTCTATCATCTATGATGAATGTAAAAACTATGTTTTACACCTTAGATTCAAGCCTTCATACATAAATCATAAGAAGCATAAGGAATTAGAAGGAATCAGACATAGAAATTAATGGTAAACAACAAAATATAACTATAAGGAGTAATCCTTCAAAATAACATCGCCCTTATATGCATCACACTCAAATCACCTATTCCATACAACTTTTGGAGGAAATAATAATATAAATGATTTTTAAAAAAATTCCTCCTTGAGGATTTTTTTAAAATTTTTTTTCTTTTCTTTTGCTTTTTGTATATAAAATTGAAAGAAGCTACATCAATAATGGAATTCATTGATAAGAGATAAAATGACATTCCAACAATTATAACCAACCTACATATATGCACGCCCCCACACTTATACCCTAGTGCATCAAAAAATATCAATAATCATAATGCTTCACTAGCTTTACGACTTGGGTAAGACACATATTTAGTTTAAGGCATATAATGTGGCTAGTATAAAGAGAAAAGGCAAATAAAACTCAAAAGGGCTTAACAATAGGAAAATCATACCAATAGGTTAGCTATTTGGTAATGTAGCTTGTCAAACAAAGAATGCCTATATCATTTTCATGTTAATACATGTGATAAAAATGTAGACTCAAATATAAAATCAAAGCAAAGTCAAGATATATATGTCATAAAGGTCACACATAAAAAAAAGACAATGAGACTAATATGGATGTGTCATTCTATAAAGGCTTAAAATCTCACTGGGTTGTTTTTATCCATTAGTCACTACTCTTCTAAAGGTAATACACATTGACCAATCACAAGAGTAAAATTAAATGTCCAAGTTTCCATGAATTATTCTAGTCAAATCACTCTTTAATGATTATTATATATTCCTAAAAGCAATAAAAAAGAGAAAATGCTTGTTTGTTTGTTTGTTTGATTACTTTTTAAAAATACCTAAGAAAAAATACATAAGTAATAAACAATCTTAAAAAAATGCATAAAAAGTAAGATCCCCACCCCCACACTTAAAACTTACATTGTATCCAATGTAACATCAAATGTAAGAAATGGAGCATTTAACAGAAACAACAAATGTGATAATGTAAATGAAAAGGAACAAACTTCCTTTGGGTTACCTCCTAAGTAATGCCTTTATTTCATATTGTTGACTCGACTCCATATTTCCCTCATAAAGCGATGCCATTTACGTTTTTAAGCATCATCACTCGCCCATTCTCCATTTTGAAGCCTTTATAGTATGGCTTCAAGCATTGACCATTCATTTTGAATGTCTTTTCTATTTTCAAACTTTGTATCTTTACTGAACCAAAAGGAAAGATAAAAGATACCACAAAAGGACCAACCCAATGAGAGCATAACTTACTTGGTTATAATTTGAGTCTGGAGTGATAGAAAATCACTTTCTGACCCATAATAAAGCTTTTCCTCAAAATCATCTTATCATGAAAAACCTTGGTCTTTTCCTTATATATCATGGCATTCTAACAGGAGTCATTTCGCATCTCTAGCTCTTGTAATTGCATTTTTTATACACTCTCATGTCATCAAAATCCACATTGCATCGCTTTATGGCCCAATACACCTTATATTGCAACTCCACTAGAATATGACACAACTTCCCAAACAGCAATCTATATAGAGGCATCCCAATTGACATCTCATAATCCATCTTATAAACCCACAATGCATCTTCCAACTTCACACTCTAATCCTTTCTATTAGGCTAAATTGTTTTCTCTAAGATTGACTTAGTTTCTCTATTAGACACCTCAGCTTGGCCACTGGTTTGGGGATGGTAGGAGGTGGAAACCTTATGGATGATGTGATATTTCTTGAACAACATTTCCATCACCCTATTGTAGAAATGAGTTCCCCTATCTCTTATGATTTCCTTTGGCATCCCGAACTTAGAAAGGATGTTAGATTTGATAAAAACTGCAACAACTTTTGTGTCATTAGTGTTTGTGGCTTTAGCTTCCACTTACTTGGAAACATTATCAACTACAAGAAATATATAATTAAAACCAAAATAAGGAGGAAAAGACCCATAAAATCAATATTCCAAACATAAAAAATTTCACAAAAAATGAGAGTTTGTGGCAATTGATTTTTACAAGACAAGTTACCTGATCGTTGACAACTATTACATGACTTGTAAAAGATATATCCATCCTAGAAAAATGAGGGCCAGTATAAACCACTCTCTAGAACTTTATGGGCAATCATATTTATCCCAGAGTGTCCTTCATAAGCATATGAATGACAAAAGGCTAAGATCAAAGGCATCTCACTCTAAGACACACACCCTTTTATGACTTGATCTGTACAGTGTCTCCATAGATATGGATTATGCCAAATATAGTACTTGGCTTCATTCTTCAATTTATCCCTTTGAGTCTTTGATAAACCAATTGGCAATTTTTCAGTAACCACAAAATTCACGATATCTACATATCCTAGAGATGTAAAATTGGTAGAAAATAGTTGTTCATCTTGAAATATTTCTTTTAGAGGGATATTATCTTCCTTTTTGACTAAATGACTGAGGTGATCAACAACCACATTTTTTTCCGCCTTCTTATATCTTATCTTTAAGTTAAACTCTTGAAGGAGGAGAATCCATCTAATCAACCTTAACTTTGTCTTTTTCTTTGTAAGCAAGTACCTCAAAGTTGTATGATTAGAATAAACAATAACCTTAGCATCTAGAAAATATAGTTGAAATTTCTCTAAAGTAAAAACTACAAATAAAAGTTCTTTTTTAGTTGTAGCATAATTTAATTGAGTTGGACATAAATTCTTCAAAGTGTAATAGATGGCATGTGAAGCTCTGCCCACTCCTTGTCCTATAACTGCCCCCATTGTATAGTCACTTACATCACACATGATCTTGAAAGGGAGGTCCCAATTTAGAGGTTGAATCACTAGTGGGGACCTTATAAACTTTTTAAGTTTAATGAAGGCCTCCTTATAATTATCATTGAAGCCAAAGGAGACATCTTGTTGCAACAGCTTGCACAATGTTGAGGCTATCTTTGAGAAATCCTTGAAGAATCTGTGATAAAAACCTGCATGTCTAAGAAAAGAATGAACTTCGTGCACATTTGAGGGGTAAGGTAAGGCAAAAATGAGATCAATGTTAGGCTTGTCTACTTTTATACTCCCAGAAGATATAACATGCCCTAAAACTATACCTTGATCTATCATAAAATGACATTTTTCCCAACTGAGTACAAGGTTCAATACACCTTTCCAAGATAAGAGCATACTTTCTAAGCATTTATCAAAAGAAAAACCATAAACTTTAAACTCATCCATGAATACCTCTATGATTTCCTCAATGTATTAAGAGAAAATGCTTACCATAAATCTTTGAAAGTTGGTGAGTGCATTGCATAATCCAAATGGCATTCTTTGGTAAGAAAATGTACCAAATGTGCATATAAAGATGTTCTTTTCTTAATAGTATGGTGCAATCGAGATATGAGATAACCTGAAAAGCCATCTAGAAAATAGTAATACTCATATCTAGCTAATCTTTCAAGCATTTGATCAATAAAGGGAAGGTAGTAGCTTCAACTCCACGTTAGGTCCCTGTATATTAGAAGTTACAAATTTTGGTAAGATTTAGGTAACTTTATAGAAGCTAGTTCATACCTTGCGGGAGAGGTTTCCAATAACTATAAGGTAACCACCATCTTAATCAACTCTTCTCCTAATTGAGTACCACTAATGGCTTTTGATTCAAGGTGCTTGGTGAAGACTACTTTTAATTGATTCTTGCAAATTAATTTAAACATTTCCTACACTAAGAGATCAATAACATCAATAAAGAAAACAAAATGACCATTTTGAAGATGTTTCCTTGCATTCAAAATGTTAAAATGAATTACTTCCCCATCAAATTCTATCATGAGGTGCCCTCATGAACATCCATCTTAGTTTGGGTGGTATTAAGAAATGGTCTCCTTAGTAAGATAACTATTGGATTATATGAGGATTCATCATTCATATCTATTACGCAAAAATCTACAACAAACACCAACTTATTTACCATCACCAACACATCCTTAACTACACCATTAGGGTAAGCATTAGTACAGTAAACTAATTGTATGATAAAACTTGTATCTTTTAAAAGGCCTAAATTTAAGGAAGCACAAATTGACTGAGGTATAACATTGATTGAAACTCCCAAATCTAACATAGCTTTATTAATCATAGTGTTAATAATTTTACGAGGAATAGTAAACATACCTGGATCTCGGCATTTCAGAGATATCTTCTTTTAAAGACTGCATAAACATTCTCACCCATTATGACCTTCTTGTCACCTCTCAGCTTTCTTTTGTTGGTACACAATTACTTAAGGAATTTGCCATACCTGGGCACTTGCTTGATTGTGTCTAGCAAAGGTATGCTCGCTTCTATCTTTCAAAAAGTCTCCAATATCTCCTTATCTTTTTCATCCTTGTTCGATTTTACTAATCTACTAGGAAAAGGTGGAGGATTACTCTTAACTATATTAGGGCTTTAAAAGTTTATCTTTGTGTTAGATGAGGGATTTCCTTTATTTAACAACTCCCTCTTAATCTCTTCTTCATTGTCCATCCTTAGTAGGGTCCTCTTAGGAATCTCAAACTCCTTTCCGATCCTCAAGGTTATCACCCTAATGTTCCTTATATTCACCTCAATTTGAGATGGGAACTTCCCTCCACTTTGTGATTGTAGGTGGTTGATAGCCACTGTCGTCTACCACCTAGCTTTCTAAGTTCTAGATGCTCGATTATATATCTTGTTGGAATTGTTTCACATCCTACTAAAATTGTAGAGTGTTAATAGAAAGAGACCTAACTAAGTCTTCCAAAGATGTACCTGAATTGGAACATGAGGCTTGTTACCTTGGTTGGAATTGTTACACTCCTTATGGCCTATTTTGGAAGTGATTATGCTATCTATTTCCCTTATAAATTAGGTTAGGATGGTCTCTCCATCCTGGTTATACATCTATGAATATGAATTATACTGATTAGGGAAATTCCCTCCCTCACCATTGACCTATTCCATACTTCCCTCTTATAAAGTTGATCGCCCATCAGTCAGATGGCCTATATTTGCATATATTTTGCAAGCCTTTACCTATGCCTGTCCAACTATAATTTTTATATCAAAAGAAATTAATTCTTATAAACAATGTTCTATGGATGAAATACTTACCTCATTTACACAACAAACATCGTTGCAAGTTTCAAATTGTTAAGTGTTAGTGGTTATGCTCTTAATTAATGTTTGGGCCTCCATAGGAGTCTTTTCATAGAGTGCCTAACCACTCGCTACATCGACCAAGCTCCTCTCCATTAGTAGCAATCCTTAGTAGAATTATTGGATAAGGAGTTGTTTTGATATGTAAAGCGCGGACAACTGGCACACAACTTCTTAAAGCACTCTCAATACTCATAAAGGAACTCTCTATTGTGATGTTTAATCCCGTATATCTCTTTTCCTATACTGGTTGTCTTCAATGCTGGAAAATATTTCTCTAAAAATAGTCTCTTTACCTCAATACAAGTATAACAAGTTGAGAAAAATTTGGCAAAGTAATGTATAATGGTCTTTGAGTTAAGTTTGGTACGGCTAACTCTCTTAATGTTCTTGGATTAGCCATTGTTTCTTTAACTTTAATATCTTATTGTACTTCTGGAGTTGTTCCAGTTTCCCTTCGCAATCTTAACAGTGTTCTTTTGATCTTTGGATCAAATTGTAGAAGTTCATTATAAGGTGATCTAGTTACTAGAAAACGTGAAAAGATTAAGAAATAACTAAAAATGATTATAAACAAAAAAATATACAAAGCACCAATTAAAATCAAAAACAAAAACTAAAGCATCACATTCTCCAACAATGATGCTAAAATTTCTTAATGAGTGTCAAATGCACCCAAAAATAAAACCTAACTCTACACCTAAGATTTATAGCAGCTGTGGGTAAGGATCGTATCCATATGGAATGTACATGTAGTTTTTGTAATGAAAGGAATTAATGTTTAGGGAATAAAGGTGGGTTTGGTTGGATGCAATTAAGACAATAAAGTAAAATTAAATTAATGAAAGTAAATCAAATCAAACAATATTGATAAAATTGATGAATACGATTAGAAATCGATTCTTGGTTTAATCTCAGCCTACACATAAATAAACAAACTTCATTGTCTTATTGTTTTCACACTCCTCTTAGAAACTATTTAATCGTAGGTTAATAATAATCTCTATTAACCCCAGTTTTTTCTTAGATCTTGTTTAATCAAAATAAGCTCTTTGACTAAGCCTAGATATTGAACAACTTATAATGTGCCCTCTAGATTTAATGGGACAACCATAATACGAACTAGGAAAACAAATTAATCTAGGCGACAACTACACAACCTAGGATAATTTGAACCTATGCTATGTTATCCTTAATGGTTTAACACCATTAGTTTACCATAAATGAATCGAAAACACAACTATTATGTATTTTATTCAATATTTTAACAAAGAGTTTATATAAAAACAATCCAATGAATGCATTCAAATCATTCTTACACAAATACCTAAATTAATAACCAAACAATAACATAAACAATCTCAAAAGAGAAAGAGAGTCAACAATACATAATGAAGAGATACTCAATTGTGATCTTCAGCTTCAATTTCCCCTACAAATTGGAAGGAAGAAGGATTAGCCCTCCATGGATCTCAAAGAAGTCAGAGTTCGACCGCCTGTCATGTTCTAAAAATGATTCATACCTTCTTTGGCCATTCACATCTCTATTTATAAGAAAAATCATATTTCTTTGAAGATGCATGGTCCTAATAAAATGCTACTTTCAAAATTGTACACGGTTGTGCATCATTTAGATCATACTAAATCCTTGATTTTCTTGCATTTTCTTTTCCCACTTAACTATAATCCATCTCCTTCTTATTCTACAAAGATAAATGAGTTTGAACATCGAGAAGATGGTTCAAGGAATATGCTTTTAACTCATTTTAGCTCTTGTGCTTCCAATTTGTACCTAAAACCAAATGTGAACAAAAATGAGTATTTTAAGCATTTCAAAATATTAATCGTTAAGTAGTAAAGAGTGAATATATAAACAATCAAGCACACATCACCCTCTTAATCTTTTCACATGGTTTTTCAGGGATGATAAGGAGCTTAGATTGCATGCATTAGATATGACAAAATTGTCTAACGGCTTGGGCAGGACAATATAGTGGATGTAGTGCATTCCCAACTATTATTCTTGAAGCTATAGTTGATTATGATGTGTGGATATGGCATGCACATTTTGGTTTACCAAATAATGACATTAATGTATTAGAGGCATCTCACTTGTTCGCAAACCTTGCCAAAAGTATAACATGTTTTGCTCATTATGTTAGTCAAGAAAAAGTGTGCGATACTGGATATTATTTAGCTAATAGTGTTTATCCAAAATGGTCTACTTTGATACAAACCATTCATGATCCCCGAGGCCCAATAAAAAAGTTATTCATAAAGATGTAAGATGCATGTAGGAACGATGCCGAGCATGCATTTGGAGTTATCCAGTCACGATTTGCAATTATCAAGGGACTGACACGTTTTTACGTTTTTTTAAAAATATTCATATTACATGATATTATGTCAACATGCATTATAATGCACAATATAATTATTGAGAATGAACGTGATACTCAAGCAGTCTTACAAGATTGAAGCGAAACGTCAGCTCCTAAAATTAACATTAATATAGACGATACAATTATATTTCAAGAATTTCTTGCTAGACATAAGCAAATTAAATATAAAGAAGCTCATTATAAACTTTGTAATGTATTGATTGAATATTATAGGACGATATGGTAATTTAGAGGATTAGAGGTTAAATGTGTAATAAAAATATTATTTATGTATGTTATTAATTTGTTTTTGCAATAGTATTAATTATATTTGATAAATAATATTAATTTGATATAAAGTATATATTAATTAATTAAGAATAATGATTCTATTTTAATTTTTATAAATAAATAAATAAATAAAAATTTGGTGTAGAGTGATTGGAGTAACACCAAATTTGATGTAAAAAGATTCTTAGAATATTCTCTTTTATACCAAATTTGAAGCAAAATTTTAGTAGAGTGGTTGGAGATGGCCTAAAGGAGGAAGGAGTAGCGCCACGAAAGATCATTAATTAAAAAAGTAGTTAGAGAAAGTGATAATAAAAATAGAAGCAAGATATTAAAAGCTTAAAAAGACCAAAAGGTCCTTAAGGAGCTCTCTTCTACCAATAAGCGATAAAGCTTTTATGGAGAGTTTATTAGATAGATAGCAAGAGCAATATCACAAAGAAATACCAGAAAGGGGCAAAGAGAGTCACCGAAGATAAAAAGAGACCTATACTAATAAAATTCAACCGAAAACATTTTTTAGCGAATAACTCTTCTTACTTATTACAATTTAGAAAACTCCTTTTTTTAAAATTCAATAGTTGAGACAATCTAATCTAATTTTAATTTAATTGAAAATTAGCATTTCCATAGAGAGAAATTTGTTTTCCAATATTAAAGGAAGCAACTTTTAAAATTATATAAATTATTTTAAAATCAATTAAGATTAATTACTTAATTAATGAGAAAATTATTCCTTAATAAATTAAAATTATTTTCTAAAATATTAAATAATTTTCATTTTTCTTAATTAATAAATAAAAATATTTTAAAAATTGAATCAAATAAATATATTATTTAGGATATATTTTTTATAAAAATATAACAATAATTCTCTAAACAAATAATAAGCTTAATTAATTTCAATCAAATTGAAATAATTAATTTTAGTTAAGAAATATATATCTTATTTACTTAAAAATAATTTCGTAATCTTGAGGAGTTTAATTAGTTACTTATGATCTAATTAAAATATAATTAATTCTAATTTTAGAGATAAAATTTTACATTTGGAAATAATATAATTATTAATTTTAGTCAAATTATTAAAAAAATAATAGATATAATTTTATAATTGATTCAATTTCAAATTAATTTCAAATATTGTATTTGGAATTAGGCTTATTTTATGCAAGTTAGGAATACACTATTTAGCAACTAAATAAACTTTGGTTTGACTTCGAATTACATCAACTCAACAACCAAACAATCCTTATTTCATATTCTTAGGTTAAAGCAATCTTATTTCCAAACATACCTAATCCATTACATAAGATATATTATCTTAGTTGCCAAACATTATCAACTTTAGGAAACCCTACAGTTAAAGGAAAACCCTAGTAGCTGCCACCCTTATCCAAGCCATTAACGACTAGTAATGCTATAATACCAATTGCCACCAATTAAATTACTACCTTAAGCTGCCACAACATTAACATTAACTAGTTTAGAGATAGTTTGTGAGAACATTACGGCTGCAATTCCACTAACACAACACATCATTGTATGCATAACAATCAATCAACCAGATAAGTGTACCTATCATTTTTATAATATGGTCTAGTGAGAGTACCAATCTCACAAAGACTATAAGTACTAGTACCAATAATTTTTATTATGTAATTTAATAAAACAAATGATAAGAGATGATTAATTAAACTAAAATTACTAATATAAAATGACAAACCAAAGTAATAAATAAGAATTAAATAATCAATTTATAAAAAAGATATAGAGGTAGAATCCCCCTTAAACTTTAATCAAAATAATTTATCTAGAAAAACCACATAATCAAATCAATTCATACTTAATAAAATCAATAAAAAAATTGGGGCCCAACAAGCAATGTCACAACGGTCAATAAAGGATAAGGGAAATCGATTGCTTTGAAAAAGTTACCAATTGCACGGAGCTTGTCTGGACATTGACGTACGTATAAGTTTTCAGGATTGGTTTGTTTAACAAGTATAATCTGACAATATGTAAGTTCTACACTAATTGTGTTGTAGGTAAAACATTTCCTACCATTTCATCTACAGGTTTAGTAATAGCGAAAATGTTGTTGCAAGAAGGTGCTCAAAACCTTGCACGTGAGAAAAGAACTTTCATTGTTTCCATTGGTGCATTCAAACATGCTCGGACCCTTCTCGAGAATCCAAACATCGGGGACTAATTTACCTTTATCGACTCTTATGTCACTTAGAATTCAAGAAAATAATTCTATCATTGTGATTTATCTCTGCAATATACTAGACTCAACTTTAAACTAATTATATCATGGTTCGATATATGACTGTAACAATTATTCTCATATTTGAATTCAAAGTTTGTATTTCAATATGATATTCAACAATTCGCCTTTGATCCTTTTCCATATATTTTGTAAAATATTGGGGTCATATTCAAATTCTTATATTTCTAGAAAATTCAATAAATAATGAATTTTAAGTAGAAATATGCCACCAAAGAGACAATGTGATGTAATGCATCCCAGGTTCAGACACATGTTCGAAGGTACTTACTGCAAGGGTGGACCATCACAATCTCCATCTGCAACTGAATCACCACCTCCACCTCCAGGGCCTTATAGTTGCAAATGAATCATCACCTGCTACTCATAATGCTTCACCATCCACCACTCATACATCATCCACTACCCTTATAGCAGATAAAGGAGACGACAGCCAGCCTGGAGTTGAGGGACCTAATGGAAGAAATATATAAGAATTGTCCATAATCTGTAATTAAAATCGCATGAAGCACTACATATGTTTATAATTAAGTTATAGGTTTAAAATTTTGCAAATGTTATCAAATTTTTTGTTCATATATTAGGTTGATTTCGTCTATACCGTGTTCTAGAAATATGACATCTACATTTAAGGAGATGATTGATCCTGAGGGTTATATATGTAAGAAGATCTCTTAGGCCACAAAGGCATTTTACTTTCAGGAGTTTGAGGTACAATAATTCATAATTTTCTTTTTTCATTGATTTGTATACATTAATTAGATAAATATTATTAGATTATAAATTATCAAATTTTTATCTTTTTATTTCAAAAATAGTTTTTCTGGAATTCTAGTATTGACGAAGTCATACATTAAATATGAGAGAGGCAAGTTCATATACATTATTGCGAATTTATTGGTGCGATACACAAGGTTGTTGTACAACCACCTTATATTTCTAATGGCATATGGAGTCATTAGGAGGAGTATTAGACATCACCTGAGGCAATGTTCATCTCAGGGCATAACTCGATCAACAGACGTGAAAGACCGAGGGGGAGAGTCTTCCAGTACATACAGGAGGATCAATTACCCACCATGAGCATGCAAAGAGGCTTGTAAGTATCTGAATCTTACACTTATATTTTAATTTGTAACTTTATTGTATTTCAATTTAAATTGATGTGTGAATGTTGAAAGAAAATACCTGTATTATGAATAATGATCATGGTATAAATGTCTGGTTCCATATATGACTGTGCTGAGTTATTTTCTTTGTTCAACAGGGGGTAATATCATAAAAATAGAGGAGACCCAACTGAAATTTTTATAAATTCTAGTTTAACTTAGAACATTTTATTGTTATGCAGGAAAAGTCTATGGGTATAAGGTCTACACTCTGTCAGCTGTTTTTGTATGCTCACATTAAGAAGCATGACGGTGCGACGTTCGTCAACAATTGATGTAGAGAACTGAATGTATATGAAATTTATGCTTTAATATTCATTCTTAGTAATTGTCACTTACTAATATAAGCATTGCCTCTTAATAGAACCAAATACAAGAAAGCATTCCTTAACAGTCTTAGGGAGAACAAGCTGCAGATGAGAGTCAGGCATATTTTGATGCAGTGGGTGGTAGGGACAGTCATGGAAGGATTTTCGTTCTAGACTCATTTGCAAATACATGTTATTTGCGCTCCTTTACATCCATTATAGCAGCATCAAGTAGACGATCGACAATGAACCATATCCATCAGCTTGACAACACAATGCAGACACTAACAAGTCAATTGCAATAGATGATGGAGTACATGACTAAGCTCCAAAATGACATGGAGCAGTTGCAAGGCAAGGGTAGAGACTCAGACCATCCGCGGTCACCAAGACAATAGGATTGTTGTAGTCATTTGGTTTGAATTTATGTCTGACTTTATATGATCAATCAACTTTTTGTTCAAACAAATTAAATATAAAAAATTAAAAAAATTATGCATATATCATAAGATTATGAAATAAAATTTAATGTTGGGAATTTAAAAAGGAAAATTTAATACCTTTTTGGTAGAGTCATCGATGGAATATCAGGTTCCATCAGTATAATTAGTCATATTTATTGACAGTTTATGATAAATCGTCGCAAAAAATGTAACTTATTTTTGGTTCTTACCGACGAAATTTTAGTTTCCGTCGGTAAAGTTAGTGATATTTACCGATGAATAGTGATTAACCGGCAGAAAAAATGAACATATTCACATTACCTCACCGACATAATTTTAATTCACCATTGGCATAGTGAGTCATATGTACCGATGGTTGGCATTATATCGTCGGAAACATTTACCATTTTTACTGTACAATCACCAGACATTACTATTAGCGATGGTAAATATACCGACGGAAAGTGTATTCCGTCTGCATATTTTCTGACGATTACGAAGTTCAGTTGGCAAATTTATCGACAATTAATTTCACGACGGGTTTTTCCATCTGTGAATAACATCACTAAATTTAATTGCCGACGGTTGACTAATATTTTTCGTCGGTAATTTTTGTCGGTAAACAATCTTTTTCTTGCAGTGGACTGCTTTGATGGAGAGATTTAAGAAGGTCCAAAGTAGCTTATCCTCAAGTAATTTAAATTCTATTGATATATTTACATTTTTGGCATATCAAACGATCTTAACTCGATTAACGAGCACCAAAATCTTTCGATTAAGTTATCATGGTCCACAAAGTGATCTTATCTGTCAATAAACGTCCAAACATTTGAATTGAATTGCTATCCAAAAGGTAAGACATCAATAAGGTGAAGAAGGCAAACATTAGGCCTACAAAACATATCGTTTTTGCACACAAGAAATAAAAAAGGCTTGAAGTGCTTCAGTGAATCGCAGAAGATGGCCGGCGTGTACTCCACAAGAAAATAGAATTGACGTGGACTTGAATGAAAATCCAACAATTTGGTGGATTTATCATTCCTGGATGATATGTACGCTTCTCCATCATGTAAGTTGAATAAATTTATCACTCACTTTGTTTATTAGTATGAAACGTGCTATAACGGATGGTCTACTTTACATTAACGTACAGCATTCAAATAATGATCGATTGATAATTAAAGGCTCCTTACAGTCTCAATGATGGCTCAGAATGGCTGCAAGTGCAAGTGGTGTGTATGACAACAACTGAAAAAGGCAAAGGGGAAAACAAATGTCTTTGTCGGGATTATCTTAATCGGAGAAAGAGTAATTATTTATTCAACTAATGGTGGTCCATCAACGGCTCCACTTTGGCCTTGAAATGCCTGCCGCAAGCTGCTAATAATTATAAATTAGTATTTAACTAACAACGCCACGTGAATCCATGTGAAACTGGTCCTCTTTGTTGCTAAATCTCCGAGATCCTTCAAGGCTTAATTAGTAGAATGTCATTTCAAAAGACTTTGATACAACCCTCAACTTTATGTAACATAAGAGACTTCTTGGGACTGTTGGTAATTAGCTAGATTCATAATACGCATCACGTTTGACTTCTTTTGTTCTTTGTTTTATTTTAAAATTTAGCGAAAAATTATTTAGTTAAATTTTCTTTTCATAATTTATGAAAATTACACAGAGTTATTTTAGTTTACTATTTCATTTTTCAAAATTGATTTAATATTTTAATTGTTTTGAAAAGATAGGAAAGGAATGAATTAGATCAAAAGAAAAAGTACACCCAATTGTCTAAATATAAAGCCAAACGTGATCTACAGTTCCTAGATATTACGTAAGTGGAACCAACAACTGGATCGTTGAGAAGATTACAAGACTTTCATAAGTAGAAAGGCTACAAACTTCAGCTAGTTGCTCTAGTTCTAATTTAACGTCTAAGATTTTGCATTCTCCTCCCGGCAGTTTCTTGCTACTTCCTGCATCATAAGCTACTTATAGATCCATTGCATATGCTACTATCTTGTAACTCCTCTTTTCAGTTTTACAAGTCTTAAAACACCTTGAATTCCTCTCCTTGAGTCAAGGCATTTGATATAAATTGCAAAATCACCATCAGGGATTCTTTTATCTTAATATAGTCTTAATTTGGTTCTCTCTAGAGGGGATACAAAGATGATTTGGTTCAAACATATATTTGGTACAAATTCATAAGACTTTCCTATTCACACTATATCTACTTCTTGTTTCCCTACTTCTTTCTTGCTTCACCATTTAACTCCTCATCTCCTCTATAAGCTCTCCTGTTGATCTCTTAGCTTCAGTTCCACTTCATTGTTCTCTCTCTTGAATCTAAACTGAATCCCTGATAGATATATATCAACCAAATGTCAAGCCTATAACATAAGTTCTTAGTTGACTTCCCATATCTAGTAAAGTTGTCAGAAAAGGTAGTGATGTTGCCTTCATTGTAGCTCCTACGTTGGACACTGGAGCTGAACCCTAGTTGTATATAATAATAGTAGCTGGTAAATCATAAGAAAACCCCGCAAGCATTAACCAACCTAGAAGAAATTGGAAGTAGGTGTTGGATGATTCTAAGACCTTCATTCTAGCTCCATTTTTGTCCCCCAAAGATGAACAATGTGAATGCCATAGTTGCTCTTGATGAAGAAACACTCAAAGAAGACATGAAAAAAATATAGAATACTTTGTCGAGGTTCTTTATGGATAAAAGACCTTCATTTCAAGAGCTGAGTTCCTGAGCTAAAAACAATGGAAATACTATAGCTTACAAAAGGTATTATTGAATGAAAATAATGTCTTTCAGTTTAATTTGATTCTTTTAGTCTAGTAAGTAAAGTCTTAGAATCTAGTCTATGGTTTTTCATCTCCAAGCCTCTTCTCTTACAAACTTGGAAGTCAGGCTTGAGACTAGAGGACCTTCGGTAGAAGATGATCCCTATTTAGGCAGACATCCATAATATTTCACTAGAGTTAGAATACTAGATGCTTGAGTCACTTAAAGAGTTACCTTGGCAAGCCTTTATGCATTCATGAATCAATAACTACTACGAAGAGGGTTAGCTTTGCTAATAACTTGCTAGATTATATCCCTATAACAAAAATGAATGAGATATGGGATATGCTTAACGACCAGATAATAGTCACTTATAATTGGAGACCAAAAGTCCTCAAATCCATGTAAGAATGGAGACCTATTGTAATATGTTGTCCCCATATTAAGGGTTAGAACCGAAATCTCAGTACATATGTGCTCAAGGAGAGACAGAGGAAATGTGTTGGTCTTGCTCTTGCATCATATTCACACACACACACACACACACACACACACACACATATATATATATATGCATTTAATTCATGAATGCTTACACTTTGGAATGAGGAATTAGTGGTGTTTAATGTTTTACTTAGGTAATGTTAATTGGAACAATTGCAATGTTACTTTGAGGGTAGTACATGAAATGGGTGTTTTGTGTCTGATTGTGTT
>JANZLF010000006.1:33311291-33321332 GCA_026546835.1 Erythroxylum foetidum | reverse complement strand
CATTCACTTTAACTTGATACACTTTACTCCTCTTCTTTGAATCACAACCTCAATCATGTGAATATCTTTATTCCCAAACAAACTCATACCTTTGGTACTTTGATACCAACAATTTATTCACTAATGTTTTTCAACATTACAAGATTACACATTATCCAAACTCTCCTTTCTTCTTATAAATGTCTCTAAATTTCCAAACCTTTGGGTCTATTTTCTATTATCAATTAGACAATGAAAATGAAGTAATTTAACAATACTCTCTTCTATACAATTGTTCTTCCATCTCTTAAGTTTCTAATGACACCACAATCACTCAATTTGGTTCAAAAATTTGAAAGTTATTCTCCCAATAGTTTTTGATTGTCCTCATTTTGAAACAGTACACCAGATTCATAACACATGCATAAATTGAAAGTCTTAGAGTCTGAATTATAATTCTATTTCTTCATATGATTTATAGCCCTATGTCTCTAGTTTACTCAAAATAAAAGATCATCTTATTTGGACATCTAAAGAAGAAGTTATGATCAAAAGAAATAGGACTGTTCAGTTTGCAATTGCTCTTGGGTGTTCAAACCAAAATCAAATCACGGTTATTATTGGAGAGCACAGTGACTTGATGTGACAAATAAACATCAGTCTAGAAAATTAAACTCACAGGGTTGAGGGAGAAAATTCATGGGCGTGAGTGACTCACAAGTGTGAGGAACAGTCACGGGTGTGATAGATAAGGACAAAAAATGTTGTGAACTCACTCTGTTAGACCTGTCCCACTTTTTTCACTCTATCCCTCTCAATTGATTTTTGATTACTATGATTTTGGGTTGAGATGTAGAACAATGTGTTATAAGTCTAATGGTTTAAGTCTCATATCATTTGGAGGTCGGATGAAGGAGATATAGCCAAAAAATCGAAGGATGTTGCATCATCCCTCATCCTTCAAAGTTGCAATCGTGCACATGGCTGACCAACTTGTGAAGTCGCAATCGCAACATTCAATGAAAAACATCGAGGTCACGATCGCGATGAAATATGATCGTGACTTTCGTTGAATAGAAGCGGGTTCGCAATCATGTTTAACCTCCCTCACTTCTAACCCACATAACTTTCAATCCAAAACTCCAAAAATTTCAAACTTTATATCAATAAAAAACTAAAAGAAAAATATACAACTTTCATGAAGAACATTTTGTCAAAATCTTTCTAAATCAATACAGTTTAATCATGGAAGTTTCAGACCAAAACTAACTTCTCTAACTTATCTTCTTCATTCTTTGTACTTCCTCTTTCATTCCCTTACACTTTCCTTCCATTTATATTCTCCAGTTTCATTTTATCATTTTAACTCTCATTGAGCTTAACACATTCAAAACAATTCCAAAAATCCATGCTTAAACAAAATCATCAAGAATATAAGAAAATTCATTCAAGCATTTCACCATTCTCTGCACTTTCTTCACTGTCAATTTCCTATATTTTCATTTTTTGCATTCTCATAATACTTTTCCTCTAACTATCATTTAAACAATCTTTCTCATATTATATCATCATCTTACAACTATTCTTCAACTCTAAAATCCTTCTTTTGATCATCTTTGAAAACACTCTAAACTCACGTATACAATGAATACACAACCATAAATAGAGCATTTACTTGTTCTTCTCTCCAAATTTTTCTATACTTAATCATACACATTTCCTATGATCTTTCAACTTTTAAATCATCTCTACACTATCTTAATACATCTAGATCATCAATTTTAAAAAATCACACATCAAAAATTTTCATATCGTATACCCTTAATGTTCATGAAAACGCCCATTTTTCTTCATGATCATGCGATGACAAATAATAACCATTTTGGTTTCATAAACCAACAACTTTAAAGGTTTTTAACAATATTTACATGATATTTCTCCAAATTTTGCAAAAGCTCAAGGAACCCTAAACATCATGCAACTCACGTAATACCACTTTAGGAGTCGACAAGCTTCGATATTTCTTAATGCAAAGAAAGGGAAATTGAAGTTGGGAGTATAAGTGAACAGATAAAACAAGGTTTAACTTAGGGGGAGTTTTGATGAAAAACTCTGTGTTACTGAAAGAAACAACTTTGGAGAAGAAAACTATGAGAGAGAGATGAAGATAAGAAGAGTAACTTGTTTTTCAAGGTTAAGGAAATTTAACTTAAAACTTGGACAATTGTCCACTTCTGAAGACATTAGCTAATTTCCCCAAACTAATTAGTTCTATTTGAACTAGTTCCATTAAATCCCATCTTTTCATTACAGTTTTCTCCACAATTTTCAATATCGTCTTCTTACAAATTCTAAGTCATCTCCAAAATTTACAAAGTCATTTTTAACACTTCTCTAATATCATTTGGTTTCCTATCTCTATCTTCCATACATTAATTTACTTGCCAAGTGGCACTTTTCCTAGTACAATTATATCCACATTTTCAAAAATAATTCTTAAAATTCACCAGAGTTCAAAATTAACAGCTACACTTTCCAATAAAAATTTTAATACAACAATTTCACATTTCTCAATAATATCACATCACAATTCAATTATTCCCAGAATTATCTATGAATGCATGTACAGTTATTTTCATGTGCAACAGTTCAATATTCACTTGTATGTGTATACAATATAATGCATGAATATGAAAAGCATTTCTAATCTCTCAATAATCTCTCTCTCATATTTACTATTTTAGCCTAAACTTGAGTAATGGGATGTTACAGTAAAACAACTTAACATTTGTTGGGTTGATCAAAAAGTCTTGGTAAGTAGAGATTTTCACCCTTAATCAATAAAAATTTGTACAATGTTGTATACTTTAAATTGCTCTAGACAAGATGGAGAAATGCGACAATTTTCTTGTAATTCATATGAAACATAATTAGTAAACTAAGGAGAGTAAATATTGAAATACATATCCTCGTGAGTGGAACAATATAAAGGTCGTAGACGAGTTAAGGATCTCTCTAAATTCCTTTAAGTTCTAGTAAGGATAATGTTAGTCCTACCTTGAGTAAATTGTAAGCATAATTTATTGCATAAGTATTGTTAGTGGATATATAAAACCAATTAAGTTGGCTTTACACAAAAGCTTAAGCTATTATCAGAGCCTTTGTAACCAAGTGGTCGTGAATTCAAATCCTACCACCCACCTATTATTCAACATAAGGTAAAGTGAGCTTGTGCAAGTTTCAAGCCTAAAGGACTTTCACTTGAGGGTGAATGTTAGTGAATATATAAAATCAATTAAGTTTGCCTCACACAAAAGTTTAAGCTATTATGGTGAAACAATCACTTAACAAATATAATCACAATAATTCTTTAGCCCATATTTGAAAATTCTATGTTTACAAGAAAATATAAAATATAAAGTACATATCTTGACCCATAAGTGTAAGTTTAATTGAAACAAACCCTTCCAAAAAAAATTGAATGTGAAGAAACTAGTTTCTCTTCTCTTTCCCTCAATAATTCTACTTTTTGATGATCAAAATAAACAGAGTTGTATATGGGCGAGAGAGATGACCAGTTTCAAATTAAATAAAGATATCTTTGAATCGTTACCATCAAACAATATGTTTAAAATAAAATATTATCTTAATTAATCAACATTATCTTCCTTCATCAAATTGATCAATCACTTTTTCTAATTAATATGCAGTATATTAAAAAGATTTTATCCTTATACAAATTTACAAGGGCAAACATTATTCCAAATAAGTATTAAAGTATGTAATGTGAATTAAAGAAGATTTAGATGTTTTCAATCCATTTAAACAGCTTATCACTTAAGTAACTAATATAAAGTAAAGATTTAGTAACAATAAAAGATAGATTGCAAAGAGATTAAAAATATAAAAAAATGTACAGGATTAACCTAATCCGCAAATTAATACCAATACAAAACTAAAAAACACTCCCAAAAACTTTTTAAAGTTTATCATTTTTAATGTGTAGATGGATAAATGAAAAAAGTTGACAAAAACTAAAACTTAGACATAAAAGAAAATTTTTTTAAATAAAAATGTGAATGGTAAGCTTATTAGACAGGCCTGAACTATTTCTCAATTTCCTTTTATAACATAAAATTTGATTTTAGAGATTTTTAAACATAATTTTTTCAAGACCCCATGCTATTTTTAAATTTTTTCTGCTTAATATTCGGATTTGATCCATCCAAATTATACAAGTCTATTTCTGAAAAAAAAAAAAAACATTAGTTGTCGTTCGACTCCTATGTATGGCAGCGGTAAAGCTGTGCTTCGATTATTTAACTCGAGAAAATGGAACTTGGGCTTCCTCTTTCGTTCCCGGCCCCCAAGCTTCAAATTATTCGCTAGATTCATTGTAAAAGGTGTCACTCAATGACAAAGAGAGCCAGAATTTGAGCCCTTCAAACATATGACGTTTTTAACCTCATTTCTTATTAACCAAATTATTGATAGTTTGTAAGTGTGTAGAAAATCACAGAAGAATTATATTAATCCACAGCACAAATGGCAGATAGAAAGAATTCCATGGTGACTGGAAGGAAATCCCGCATTTCAGAGTTAAACTTGGAGGACTAGCTGACAAAAAGAACAAAATAGTAATCATTGCAGTGTCTTGTGCAGGTTACTGATTCAAACAACGATGCAGGCGTGGTTGGGGGTCTATGTCTATCCAAGAACGTGATAAACGGTTGTCTTCGGCACAAAAGTTGAATCATAAGAAAACACTTATACCATGCCCACATCAAAGCCTGGGCAGGGTTGCGCCCCAACATCCAAACATACCCTTAGAAGGAAATAAGGGGATAAGGAACGTGATGATGTGCTGTCGGCCTGTCTTTATTCTCAAAGCCAACAGAAAAATACGTACTGAACTTATTCTTACTTCACGTTAAATGAACGGTGAAAGATCAGCATCCTACACGTGGTTTCGTCTTCATTTATAAATTATTTTTAAAACAATTAAAAACACAAACTTTATCGAATCAGTTTAAAATAATTAGTATATCAAATAAAACATGATTCACTCAGGCGTATGGTATTGGTCACAGTCAATAAATATTTATGGCTCTCGTATCATTCCGACAACTCTTGGTAAGAAAATTATGGGAATAACCGAAATGACGCACCTTAAGTTTCCAATCTATGTATTTTCAAGTGATTTTTATAACTGAATCTCTATTAAAGATTAAGATAATACAAAGGTAATTGAAGTTGTGTTAATCGAGTCACATGTCATTCTTCTCTTATTAGGCATCAACTTTTTGGCCCATCTTTTAAGGATTAAATTATCCAATCTTTCCCCGTATAACTTAGACTTTAAATATGATTTATAGTCCAAGATATTCTAATACGCGGGATGCTTATAAAAATGCAAATATATAGCATACTTATCTTTCTATATGATTGTAATTATATCAAAAATTAAACTTTCAGGAAAGAGAAAACTTAGTAGAAAGTCGTAAGATAAAAAACAAACTTCATATTATTGATAGAACTAAAGATCAAGCATATTTATAAATGAAAGAAAACTTTGTTTTTATAGACCAAGGAACAAGACAAATAACTTTCAAATAAAGATATAAGCCACCTCACAAAGCACAATAATGCAAACCAAAATACAAAAGTGCATAGTAAAAGAAAATATTGGGAGACACTGGGTCTTAATAATATTCCTAAAATAATAAAGATTGAATCTCCCAATATGGTGGAGTTGATAAGGAATAGGGTCCACTATCTTCATCTGATACTAACATGTCATCATCTAAATGTACCATTTATTTAATAAAACGGGCTACTTAGGCATCTATCCAAACTGGGGCCTATGAATCTTGGGTGTCCTGGAAATAGTATTTGACCTAATTGAACACGCCACTTTATTAATGGTTGAGACCGTTTTAAGAATGTCCACAATCGAGAACTGGCCTTGGTTGGATTAGTTAAATGTTGATAAAAATGTAACGGAGACAAAGCAATACAACAAGCATAAAGGGTAGATAAAGCCCAAAGATATCACATAGTTAGTTCTGTAAGAAAATAATAGAGATGGTGTAGCATGCCATAGAGTGTCAAAATATCATAGTGGTGTAGATATGGAGAAATGTTCAAAGTGAAAAGAAAAAGATAAGCTAAAAAAAAATTTGTAGAAGAACAACAATTTTACTAAATTTTTAGAAGAACAACAATTTTACTAAATTTTTAGGAGGGTCTCCGGTAATTGGAGGAAAGGATTTATTGACTTTGACATAGAGGGGGAGATCCATAATTGGTAGGATGATGAGAGGCAATGATTTTTTTCAAGATAGGAGTGAGAAGTTGAATTGTCTTTTTAGGTCTTAAGAGGAAATTAGCTAACACATTGTGATGACCTTTGATATGGCAGACTATGAATTGATAACGAGAGAACTAATATGATAGTCCAACATGGAGATGATTATGATTTCGATCTCTCCAGAAAGCTATTAGTTCTTGAGGGATTTATAACTTCACGTATTGTTCAGCTGATGTTGTTTTTAAACCACACTATTATAATCTAAAACTTTGAATAATCTCTTTCAATTTAAGATGGTGGAGGTTAAGAATAGTACAAATACTTCTAGTCTAGGAACGATTACGAGAATAAATACTATATGGACTTAACAAGAGAAGAGAAGTATCATGAATATGATTTTCCTCAAGAAGATGAGTAATTTCAACCAAATTTTCAATTTTATTAGATTGATTTATTTTGACGTTTGAAGGAAGATTGGTTATAGAAAGAGTAGAAGAAAGGGAAACAAAACTAGTAGGCAAGGATACACTCATGGTATAGGCAAAGGTATCCTTACTTTCATCAATAATAATGTGGTCACAATTAACAAACACTTTTGGCTCGTATAGTAGGTAGGATCTATAACGGAGATGCCTTGCAATATACTTTATATTAATTAGGATATCTGTGCTAGGTAAATAAATACCAAAAACTTTAGTGCACATAATGCAATTAGGGAAAAACCTTATCTCAATTTTTCTTCCAATTTTAAATGAATTGTCATCAACGACAGTAAAATACTCGTCATAAGATATCCAAGCTTTAGGAGGTAAGATATTACGCTTCATAACGCTCTGATAGGATCCAGTATTCATATATGCAATAGCTTTAATTGACTTATCATATTTATCTTGTAGTAACAATTGGAAATGTACATAAAGATGAGGAATAGAGATAGGTTTTGATTTTACCTTAAAACATGGTTGTTGTAGCATGTATAGGTTATCATCCTTAGTATCATCATCTTCATCAGTTAGAGCTTCAAATGATTCAAACTCATTATCAAAGGAATCGATAGGTACAACAAATTTGGTTTCTACGTCTTCACTAGTTTGTTCTTCAATGTTGTTATCATGGATTGGCACAATAACCTCAATGGATTCCAATAGTTTTAAATCCCTTTTCATCTTGTTAGGACATTGTCTAGCAAAATGTCATAGCTTAACACAAAGGAAACATCGATCTACTTTTGTAGCATGAGGAGCTCTTCATTTAAAGAATCAACCAAATCTATGTCATTTATGTCTTCTAAAAGTTTTTTAATAGCCTCCACTAGAGAATAAGGATCTTTGAGATCATTTGTAGGAGAACTTATGATGATATTTCTTTTTATTTGGACACTCACAATCTTTTTCTCCTCACATTTAATCTTTAGATAAAGCTTTTTGCAAGCCTTTTTCAAAAAAGGACCACCTTGAATCGTATTCTTGGAAAAAGCTTATTGATCTCAGAGTTAATTAAAAGATGTCAATGCAACTTGATAAATGTCTCCAAGAGATATTTCTCTAATATCTCTACGTAAAGCTACAATGGTCCTTTAAAGTTCTAGTTGAAGCTCATCTGGAAGAGATGTGATGAATTATAAAGGAGATTGACATCATTGAAATTGTTAAACAAATAATACCTTTCCATTATGCGTTGAAAATTTTATCCAAAGAGCAACACTTTATTTCAAAATATATTTGTTGATTTTGCTTGTCAATAAGTTGAAGATATCCAATAAATATTTTATGGATAACTCTAAGAAGAATACTAGAAAATGTTACTTGAATATATTGTATTTTCTAATAGTCATCTAAACTTTGTTGCCATTTCCTTAAAGTATTAGTGAAACGAGAAGTAAACTCAAACAAGATCTCTTAAAGTAGTATCTGATCGAGTCACTCTAAATTAATCCAAGCACCAAATTCATGAAGATGATCTCTCTATTTTTTAGGTGGAAGATCATCAAAAGTAAACTAGAGTCCTAAAGTAGGTTTGGTTAGACTTACTTGTATAGGTGGTGGTGAAGGTCTGATTGGTTCAGTCCTTGTTCTAATTTAACCTCAGTTGGTTGAGAAGTATCAGACATATCCATCATTATCTGGGCCAATTCAGATAAGTTAGCAAATTGTTCAGAAATCTCTAAAGAATGTTTAGAAACTTCAAAATGTTCAGATATAGAAAATTAGCTTTCAAATTCATCGAAAACATATACCAATATAAAAGCTACATAAATTCTTATTGAGGACCTTCATCTTTCCCAATTGATGGAACAAGATGGGTTTTAGGAGGTGAAGAAGTTAGAGTTTTAATTTGCAAGGATTTTGTCTAAGGATTAACAGGTTTGGTGTATAAGGGTCATGATTTTTTTTTCTTTTCAACTTTAGGTTTTATAGATTTGGTATATTTTAGTCTACTAGTAGTGTGAACATATCTTATTAAAGGAAAATTCATTTTAAATCCCTTTTCATAATCAACTCCTTCAAGATAGGTTGGGGTTGTTTAAAAAGCCTAAACAACTGAAAATGTTGTAGGTTAAGACAAATGTTTACAAGTGATAAGTGGATTACATCTCAGCATACTAGATCTAATGCTAGAGTGGAGGTTTGTAATATTATACTGGGAGATAGAAAATTTTGGTATCAATGTCAATTTATTATCCGAGTTTGTGAGCCTTTAATAAGGGTGCTTCACTTGGTTGATAGTGAAGAAAAGCCAATAATTCGTTATATTTTTTATACCATGGAGAGAGAGACGGAAGCAATAAAGGCCAATCTGAAACATAGATATTCTTTATACACATCATATCTTTCAATCATTAATGAGAAGAGGGAAAGACAACTTTCTTCTTCATTGTTTACAGCTAGGGCATTTTTGAATCATAGTGTCTATTTTAGACTAGATATTACTAAACAAATTAAAGTTAATAGAAGAATGTTTTTAACTATTACAACAATTGTTAGCATTGACGCAATGCAAGATCTTTTAAGCTCACAATTGGAGCTTTGCAAGTTGTCTTATGGGGATTTTAGAACACCAATTGCTATTCGACAAAGAGGAAACTTTCCCCATATATTAGTTATTTCTTTTTTCTTATTTGTTGAAAACTAATTATCACTTTATTTTGTTTATAACACTACTTTTGTTATCTTATGACTTATAGTTTCTTAGTGGGATCAATTTGGAAATGTTGTTCCAAAATTGAAAAAGATTGTAATTTGGATTTTAAGTCAGTGAGTCAGTGCAACAGACTGTGAAAGAGGTTAGAACACATTTGAATGTATCCACTCAAAGCAAAGGAATAGATTGGAGCTTAAGAGGTTGAATGACTTAGTTTTTGTTTGTTACAATTTAAAGCTTCAGGAAAAGTATGAAGCTCCCCTCAATCTTGAGGATTTTGTACCAAATGATAACTAAGATCAGTACATTTATAGCTGATATCCTCCCATTAACGATTAAATTTCGTTCTAGGTGCTTGTTTTACCTCTTCTTTTAATTTTACTTATATTTGATGTTTATGTTAAATTTTATATACGTAATATAACTGTAAATATTTTGTTTCAGGATTAACTTCTACTTGATTATTTCTTCGTCATGAACTTTTTTTGTAAATTATTTAAGAATATTTATTAATTTTATTGGATATTTTGACGTAATTATTATTTATTAAAATGATGAAATTGTATTATTGTAATATTTTAAAAACTTTGTATTATTCTTAATTTTATATT
>JANZLF010000006.1:33254564-33273761 GCA_026546835.1 Erythroxylum foetidum | reverse complement strand
AATCTATCGGAAGTTCTGTAAAAGAATCTTATTTCTAACAAACATTTTTGAAAGAATTTTTCAAAAAGGGGAATACACAATTCAACCCCCTTCTCGTGCATTCTTATATCGTTTTTTATACATTGTATTAACGTGTGATTCACTTCAAAAAGAATGGTATTGATTATAATGAAACTTTTTAATTGCTTAAAAAAAAGGATTCATGTACAACTATTATGAAAATTGTAGTTCATTATGATTTAGAACTCAATAAAATGGATGTAAAAATCGCCTTTCTAAATGGAAATTAAGAGAAAAGAAAATCTATGTGGATCAAATTGAGGGCTTTCTAGTTGAAAGAAAGAAATATATGGCGTGTAAGCTTAAGAAGTCAAATATGGACTTAGACAAACCTCTTAACAATGGTATCTCAGGTTTAAAGATATCATTACTTCTTTTGGATTTAAAGAAAACATCATTAGATGGTGTATATATCTGAGCAACAGTGAGAGAACATATATTTTCTAGTCTTATATGTTGATGATATCTTGCTTACTACTAGTGATCTTAGTTTATTATACGATTTCAAGAAGTTTTTCTCTAACAATTTTGAAATGAAAGATATGGATGAGACATCTTTTGTTATAAGAATTGAAATATTTCAACAGATCAGAAGGAATGTTAGGTTATCTCAAAAGACATATATTAATAAAATTTTATAGAGATAGAAAACAGAAAAGTTCCCTGCAAGTGTTGTTCTAGTTGACAAGGGAGATAAATTTAGTTTTAAGTAATGCCTAAAATATTATTAGAACGCATAGGAAGCGAGAAGATTCCTTATCCATCTATTGTTGGAAGTTTAATGTATGCTCAAACTTGCACTAGACCATAAATTAGTTTTGCTATTGAAATGCTATCCTAGAATTGAACATTGGAAAGTCGTAAAGAAATTATTAAGATATTTGTAAAAAAAGATAATATGCTCACTTATAAAAGATCTTATCACTTTAAGGTAATTAGATATTCAAACTCGGACTATGTCAGATGTGTTGACATAAGAAAATCTATAGTTGACTATTTGTTCCTTTTAGCTAAAAGAGCAATTTTATGGAAGAGTGTAAAGCAGTATATCATTGTTGCATCCACTATGGAAGTTGAGTTTGTGGCATGCTTTGAGGCTATTGTTTACAGTTTATAGCTATAAAACTTTACTTCTTGACCTAAAATTATTGATAGTATTGCTAAGCTACTGAGATTTTATTGTGATAATGCCATAATAGTCTTCTTTTCAAAAAACTGCAAATATTCAAAGGGTGTTAAACATATAAAAATAAATTATTTTATCGATAAAGAAGAAATTCAAAAATAAAGAGTGTTGATCATACATATTAGCACACAATTTATGACTACGGATCCATAATAAAAGGATTACTGCCAAAGGCATTTAATGAACATGTCAAAAGAATGGGCATTATTGAGTTCCATGATTAAACAAAATATTGTTGTTTTATATATTTTATGTATTTGACATTATGAGCTTATTTATATATTGTTTCTTATATTTAAGTATAATGTTTTTTTTTGTTAGTATATATGCATGAATGATCGTATGAATTTTAAGAGGATTTGCCTTTTACAAAGCCATTATTATTGAGCTATTAAGATATATCTCATTATAGATAATATTAAGTTTTAAACTAATTTGTGATACATAGAAGGGAGCATGTCACATTAAAGGACGTATTACTGTTATGATCATCTCTAGTTTTTTTAAACTTAATTATGATCATGTTGTAACAAAAACAAAGGTGATTTAACTTTCATTATGCTTATTTAAGTTTAATTTTATTCCATCAAAAACTCTATGAAAGAAAGAGAGGGATAACAAATTCAAAAGTGTCTAAACTTTTAAGTGTTTTTCAATTCAATGCTCAAACTTTTTAATCTTTCAATTGAGTGACTAATATTTTAAAACTTTAATCTAAACTTTTAAGTGTTTTTCAATTCAATGCCCAAACTTTTTAATCTTTCAATTGAGTGACTCATATTTTAAAACTTTAATAATTCAATTCAAAAGGTTATTTTTATGATATTACATAATGTCACTTGAATATCCATGTATTAGCTACATCAGCAAAAATTAATTGTTAAGGTTTTATAAGGTTGATCACTCAATCAAAAAATTTAAAACTTAGGTACTGAATTGAATAAATCTCGTAAGGTTGAGTACTTTAGGATTAATTATCCCTAAAAAGAAAAGGTAAAGAGAGAGAAAATTTAAATCTTATTTTATTAGAAGCTTATCTTGATTAAATTCAAAGGGATTCTTATATCTTCATCGTGGATAAAGGTATGTTAGTTACTTTTGTGAAAATTATTATATTCTAAAAATCTTATGAATTATAGATTTAATATTTACAATTTTACATAAATTATGATTACCTACCCACCATGCACAATTACAAGGGTCAAACTTATATAATGCAAATGTTAACAAATGTAACAAACTTATATAATGCAAATGTTAACAAACTTATATAATTACAAGGGTCAAACTTATATAATGCAAATGTTAACAGCTTATATAATGCAAAGGGTCAAACTCATCGTTCCTTTTTAGTTAACAAATGTTAAAAGATCAAACAAAATAAAACAAAGGATATAAAGACTTGACATAGAATCCCTTCCAATATCTTTCTTTTGTTTTTCCTTATCCTTTTCTTATCTTTTGCTATCTTGTAAAAAAAAGTGATGATTATGAAATTATTCAAGATAATAAAAATTAAATGTGATGATTATGAAATTATTATAACTTCCTTCATAGTTGAATAATAATTATAACCATAATGTGATAACTAAACACTCCTTATTTTATATGTTTAGTTTTTCATCTCCCACTAACACATATTAAAATTAAATGATTAGAATTTTGTAGTTCTTATATTTTTCTAATAATCCATGTGACTAATACACAACGAGAGTATATTACCATATGTTTGTTAGGAATATAAGACATAACAAATAATAAATCGGTTATTAAATAAATTTAGTATTTTATAACTTAGCTTATTTATTACATCAATTATCACCTCAATCCCATTATATAAATACTTTGTATTCATATCACCAAATGGACTCGAGATGAACTCAATTTTATAATGATCTTCCTTTTTCTTTAATTTGCTTTTCTCAAATGTTTTGTTATATGAAATCATTCACAATTTTTAATAACATTCTAAAATAACAATAACTAACTCAATTATATGAAATTACAACTCGCTTAAAGAGAGTATTTAATTTTAGGTTCACCCTGACCCAAGGATCATTTTATGATATAAGCTATTAAATATGATTTATATTAACCTAATTGATTGGTTATGCACATGTAGTATGATTCATGTGTTCTAATATTTACTCTCTTTTATCAGACCGTATGTCTTACCTCACAATACTATACAAATGATATTTTAAGCATATATAATACCTAACTTGAGTTCACTTGTTTACGCATTTAATCCATTTTTCAAAAATCACATTTGGCATATTAAGATAAATTAGGTGAAAACATCATTTCTTTAGGTTACACTAGTACTATAACTCTTTTTCACCCTTTAATATACTTCACATCAATATTACTGTTTTAAGATTTAAACCCTCGTTTATCACTTAGATTAATAGATTAAAACTTTTCTCATCGTCATTCCTACAAAGTGACGAACGCAATTACCTATATGAGAAGGTATCTCGTATCTATCTGACAAACTTTTTATATCTAAAATTGAATGTTCAATATTATATTTAACCCTCATTTTAGAACAAAACACTCAACTTGAAATCAAGCATTCTTGTACTTCTTGAACTTAATTTTGTCAAACATTTATTCTAAAAAATAACATATAATGCTAAATTAAACATATGTTGCAACAAATACTTAATGACAAATAAAACATCGTTATTGATAAAAAAATTGTAGATATTTATATGGATAGGATTGAAAATAGGTTAATTTGAGCTAAACCTAAGGCAACTTGAGTCATATCCTAAACCCCTTAAAAGTAGCCCAAATCCAGTCCATAGTTTGGTTAGGCTTTTGACAGTTTGAAACCTCTCGAAGTCTGAACAACTTAGCTTTAATTTTGATCCAACCCAAGCTATCAAAGCTCCAACTAATGTATATTGATCCCTATCTAACTCTCCATTGCTAAAGATCCAAAGTTTCCACCACCAGAAGTAAATTTGTCAGCTAATTAACTCTAACTAGTAGTAAGCAATCAATGGATAATATAATCCTCAGAAATTTCATGATTACATAATAAGATATGCAAAAAGAGACATACTAAATAGTTTGAAGTTAAGAGGAAAAGACAGAAAAGGAGAGAGACAACAGCTTCAAAAATTTGAGAACAAGATTGGATTCATTGCTTTATTGAGAAAAAAATGAGATTAGCTAGATTTACCAGATCTACTTCAAGACAGTTGGAGGTGGAGGATGACTTTGCTAGTCACTATGGTTGTTATCAATGTAAGCTGGCCATAATATGGAGGAAATCTTGCTGTCTTTTCTTCTTTTTCATGTGAAAAAAATGATGTCTTTTTGTTACATTAACAAAAAACGTCTTAGTAAGAATTATGTTAAGATATGAGGTCTAAGGAGATATAAAAGTATGAACATTCCTCCTAGCTAGAGAGAGATTATTTACGATAAACTCACAGAAAAAAATATTTTTTAAAACAGTTGAAAGAAAACAATAGACAAATATATAAGCAAATAACTGCATAAATACAAATACAAATACAAGATACAAATAAATTAAGATAAAAGTAAATAAATAAAAACAAGAAAATAAATAAATAAATAAATAAAATAGCTAAAGGAACAAGTGCTATAAATAAAAATATCTAGGCTCATTAAAAGACACAAGAATTGAAGGAAAATGTTCAAAAGGCCTATGAAAAGAGTGACCTCTTTATATAGGTCCTTTATCCGTATCCTAGTTCGTCAAAGTTTTCTAATGAGAGTTGGGGCCCTCAGTAAGCTCTAGTAAGGTCATATTGTTCCTAATCACCTCCTCCTAATTCTTTTTTAGTCTTCCTTTTCTTTTCTTACAATCCCTAAGTATAATCTTCTCACATCTTCTTAATAAGATGTTAGAATGTCTTCTCTTAATATATCTAAACTACCTAAGTCTCATCTCTCTTATTTTACAATTAATTTTAGCCACATAATTTGTATCTTACCATTTGATTCCAAACTTTATCTCTGTTTGTAAAGTCACATCCAACAAAATATCCACTTCGCTTCAATGATTAACTTATGACTATATGCATGCTTAATGTGTTAACACTCTACTCCATAAATTATAGTCAGACTAATTACTAAATAGTATAATTTACATTTTAGATTTAGTGGTATCTTCTTGTCACATAAAACTCTTAAGGTGCTTCTCTATTTTGGCCACCATAATTTGACATGTTGCATTAAGTTGTCATCTATCTCGTCATTGCTTTGGATGATGGTTCCAAAGTATTTAAAACAATCTTTCTATGGTATAACTTCAGTACCAATCTTGACCTCTACATTGGATGCTATGTTATAACTTAAAAAGTTACACTTTAAGTATTCATTCTTCGTCCTTCTCACTTTAAAGCCCTTTGAGTCTAGCATATTCCTCCAAAGTTCTAGCTTGTTATTAATACCCTTTTTTGTTTTAGCAATTGAAATAATGTCATTAACAAATAAGATACACTAAGGAATATCCCTTTGGATATTCTTAGTAAGCTCATCTATAACTATTGTAAATAAAAAGGTACTCGATGAGAATCCTTGCTATAGCCTGATATTGATAGAAATATGTTTTGTATCTCCGGTTATCAACCTTACTCTAGTCTTAACACCTTCATACATATTCCTAATAACCATTATATAGGCAACATAAACTCCCTTAACTTTTAAACACCTCTACGTGACTTCTTTAGGTACATTATCATAAGTTTTCTTTAAATCAATGAAAAATATGTGCAGGTCCCTCTTTTTATCCCTATAATATTGTATTAATCATCTAAGGAGATTTATTTCTTATATTGTGAACATCCTTAACATGAAACCAAATTAGTTCTCTGAAATGGATGTTCCTTTTCTCACTCTCTACTTAATCATCCTCTCTCTTAACTTCATGGTATGACTGATTAATTTGATGTTTCTATAGTCGTTACAACTTTTGATATCCCCTTTACTCTTGTAGAGTGGGATTAATATGTCACGTCTCCACTCATCTGACAATTTGGTAGACTTAAGGATCATGTTAAGAAAATGACATCAATTTATTTGTAAAACAAGGTCATATTTAGGATCGAGTCAAGTCGTAGAGCCTAAACTTGAGTCTGACTTGAAATCTAACTTTTTTTTAAAAGAGCTCATGACTAGCTTAATACTCTATTAACTCAAGCTGATCTCGTTAACTTTGAGTTATGTTCTTTTTTCAGGCCTACAAATAGAGAAAATAAATACAACATAAATTTAAATACTAAGCAATTCTAATAACATAACATGTATATAAAACTTATCTCTAAGATTTAACCTAGTCATATGATTTAAAATCAATTGTCTCGTAGAAATATGCTCCATATTCATTCCTATTTCTTTGTTATGTTATTGATATAATTATACTTGGTATCTTTGTGTTTGGTTTACAGTGATACTTAGGGTCTCTAGTATACATGAATGTTCTCTTTATTGCTTCTTAATGCATTTATTTTAGATTCAATGAATATTTACTAGTTATCCTAACAATAAACATATATCTAGTTTCATTTACAATATAATGTATATAAGACTACCAATTGGATCTTTTGACTATAGATTGACTTTAACAATATTAACTTTTTACTCTTAGTCTTTATAAACCAGACCTATTGGTTGTTCCATATAAATTGCTTCATCTAGTTCTCCATTTAAGAACACATTATTTACATCCATGTGATTAAATCAAGTTCCATCATCCACCAAAGCTAAAATTAGTTAAACTGATGTAAACCTCACAATAAGTGAGAATTTCTTCTCATAATCAATTCCTACCTATTACGAGTGTCTTTCTACCACTAGATGTATTTTTCATACTAAAAAACATTACCATAAACCTTTCACTTAACTTTGAGCATTTGTTCTTTATGGTTTTATGTATTTTAATAAGATTTAACCAAGTCTCAAGCTTAGATTGAGCTTGTCAAATTTGATTATTCTTCCATTACATTAACTCATTCGTCTTAACAAGATTATATAAAGTCTATTTCATTTTTTTGGTTCATTATTTCCTTAGGAACCTATTATATAAGTTCCCCCTTCGAATTAAAATCATTTTTTTAGAATTAATCTACTCATATTGTATATGTAATTGAAGATATTGAGGAATATATCTCTCTAAATTTATATTGCTCTCACTTAGATTTGATAATTGTAGGAAACTCTTATCAAATAGCAATTTCCATTCATCATACATTAATCCATCTTCTCTTAAAATTTTGCCACTTAAGTGCATTTCATCTAGTTGATCTTGGCTTACTAGATTACCTTGATCTAATATCTAGCGTAGAAATAAGTGTATCCTATATTTGTTTTCTTTGAAATATCATCATATAAGAACTTAATATCTCATAACTCAAATTTTATTCCTCTTTCATTACTTTGTTCATTTTAAAAACACATACCTTTTAGAATGTTTGAAATATTTTTTAAAGATATTCTTTCTTCTAGGACATAATTACTTTTATTTATATGAGAGATCATGAATGCAGGTAGCACATCCCGAAGGTTTCATTTATGCTAAATCAAGTCTCTTAACTGTCCATAACACATATGGCACTTTAGTAACTGATTTGATGGGCACCTGATTAAGTACATTTATGGTTGTCAATAACACATCACCCTAATATTTGATAGGAAACTTAGTGTGCTCTATCATAAACTTAACTTTTTTTAAAAGAGTTTAATTTCTCCATTATGTGACATCATTTTGTGGATGGGTTTATAAATAATCAAATATCTTTTTATTCTTTTTTCATTAAACTAATCAAATAAGTATTATTATCAGCAATTAACTTTTGGAGTCTTTATCTTCTTATATAATTGGTTCTTAACAAAAGTCATATACATTTAGAAATAACATAATGCTTCAAATTTATGAGAAATCAAATAGATATAATTGTATTGAGTATTGTTATTAATAAAAGTGACAAAATAAGTACCTTCATTTCTTGCTCTCACATTCGTTTAGCTACATATGTTTTTATGAATTAATTGTAATAGATTAAGAGTCCCATGCCAAATGGTTTTCATATCATTTTTCTAATTAGACAATTACTAGTATACAATTCTACTTGTCTTTTATTGATTATTTTATTTATTCAATCTTGTCTAATATAACCAAGTCTAGCAGGCCACAAATTAACATAGATATTACAAGTACTAAATGATATAATAAAATAAAAATTACTTATTTTAATAAACAACATCTAGTGCCATAAAACCATCCAATAGAAGATTATGAAAATAATACTTGGTTTCAACAAAAAATTATGGAAAGCAATATTAAATATAAGGATAATTATAGTTATGACAAAAATAAGATTTTATTGATCTTGAGAGCTAAAATATATCGTGTAAGATAAGATTCCAACCACCATACGACTAACTTGTAGGAGCCTTTTCTTTGCAGCTTATAGCATTTCTCTCTCTTTATATTTTCCTTCTCAAGAAGACCTTTTCCTTACCTACTTGAATTTGACATAATCTTCTAGGGATCCTTAGAATTGTGAATGTCCTTCCTTCCACTTTTTCACTAAGATCCACCGTAGTGCTCACTTTTCTTATTTTCAACCCTTTATAAGCATAACTTAGCTATACATACCTAAATTATTCTTGGTTATAGACTCATCAAGATAAGATATTGATAAAACGATAACTAGCACATGTTATATTTTATTCTTATGAAAAAAATTAATTGATCTCATAAATTAAAGTATGGAGATACTTAAATAAATACGTGGGTACTTATTAAAGAAAAACTTCATTGAATTGACCTTACTACAAGGACCCTAAATAGATTATTACTTATGTTTCCTTGGATTTTCTTATTATAATTGATGTTAACTAATCCTTAGACTTAGATCATCAATGTATGTAAGAATTACTATGTTTTGATACTATTTATGGTCTATTTTATTTAGGGTAGCTTAGTTGGTAGTACTTAGATATCGTATGAACTATATGAAGATAGTTGAGTATTTCAATAAAGGACTTGTCTCTTTAAAGTAATTAGAGAGAATGTTCTAATTTTTTGATTAATAGTGATTTAAAAAATTCTCTAGCCAAAGTAAATTGAGATTTGAAAATGTGCTTTCAAATATCAATTATAAATCAATTATTAATTAGCAAGAACGAAATGATTAATATAGTAGACATTAAATCCATAATTTATATCTAATTAGAATATTAGATCATGAAAATTAAATTAGACATCATAACCACATATAGATAAATCGAGTCAAATCACTTTAACATTCCTAATATTTAGGTGGTCATGACATATTGCTAGACGTCAATCTTGATTTATGATTATAAATTATTTAATTAGATAATTAAAGATAAATTAAAATAGTTTTTAATTTATTTAATTCTAATTATGAATTAGATTATAATTTATAATCATTGTCAACATATTAGAGACCTAATATGTCACACTTAAAAAGAGTAGTTAAAAAGATAAATTTTAAATTTAAATTAAGTTAAGATGTTTGATTTTATTAAAATTAAATTGTGGTTATAATTAAAAATTTTAATTTTAATAAGAAAGAAACCTAATGTAATTTTTATAAATAGAACAAAGGTATAGGGAGATAACACTTACGCCTTTTCCTTTCAAGTATTGAATTAATTTTCTTTCCTTTATAGATATAGAGGTTGTACATGTAGACAACTTATGGATAGACTCTAGGTAAAAAGGATACACAATGTGTTCATTAAAAGCAACAATATATGGAAGCCGGGGATGAAACAAAATTTGTCTTGGAATTTCAAACAAATCCTAAGAATAAGACAGTGGATGCAAGATCTAATTTTCCATAAGATTGGGAGTGGGGAATAAACACAATAGCAAAAACAGTTTTAAGCAACAACATGTTAGCAACAGTCTAAAAATGTGTTGCTAAAAATTAATATAATGCAACATTTTTTAAAGTGTTGCCTTTATTAATATTAAAAGTCAACGATAATAATAATTTGTTAGTACATATAAGAAAATGTAATAAAATTAAAAAAT
This sequence comes from Erythroxylum foetidum, assembly GCA_026546835.1. Classification (NCBI taxonomy): domain Eukaryota; kingdom Viridiplantae; phylum Streptophyta; class Magnoliopsida; order Malpighiales; family Erythroxylaceae; genus Erythroxylum; species Erythroxylum foetidum. Next base: position 33,263,469 of record JANZLF010000006.1, on the reverse strand, counting down.
GGTTACGATAGAGTCTTATACATGCAACATCTAAAATTATTGTTATAGTTCCAATAATCTATTTACTAAAGAGAATTTTTCAATGTTACATATTTATTTATTTATATGGCTCTATTTCAATAATACTTGTAATTGAATAAATCAATATTTCTTAAATCAAACAAAAGGAATCAAATTCAAATCTTGAACTCATTCAAATCCATTTTAATTATACATTGAAAAATAAATTTTTATTGTAATATATGATTTATACTAAAATTGTAATTAAAATAAAGGGGCAATGAAAATAAAAAAGTTAGAGTAATCTAGATTTGAGGCTTTGCATTCAACTAGAGAAACAAAAATCAGAACATGCTTTTGGGGCTTTGCTGAGCCTCACTAATTACAACACCTAATTCCTCAACCTTGCATTCTTCTCTTGAGTCCAGACTTCAAATACCAGATATGCACACAAAGCGATAGCTATTTCATCTTCTCCCCAGTGATCCCAGTTCAGGTGAGTCTTAAAGTTGATGCCTTTATCTTTCTATCTGCATCTCTTTCACATGCACACACAACGAGAGTGGCTAACTGACATATAGCACTGCTTACATCTAAAAACGTGGGCACCAACATTGAAGATGTAAGAGAGGAGCTTCCTTATAGGTAGGAGACAGAATATTCCTCATTTTTCACACATGGGTAAGTCATTGCTTGCTTCTGAAAAGGCAAAAGGTCTTGTAAATATAAGGTTAAAACTTGTGATTCTTACCTTTTGTATATTGATTAAGCCATGTTACCTTTCAAAGTTGCTTGCTTTTATTAAATATAAGGGACCAACTTGCCAAAGATTGTCTTTTTCTTGTTTCCTTGGTTGTTTTGGATCATAACCTCACTGTTTTGTTCTCTCTAATAAATTTCCACTTAAACCCAGCCAGTCTGTTTTGATTTTTGGTTTGTATTGATTCAAAGTAAGCATAATAACAACAATAACAAGGGATGGGATTAGAGGATAAGCAGCAAAGAAGGAATGGAGAGATGGGCTTTTCATTGGGAAGAAAGAATAAGTAGGGGAGAATGGATTCAAAGCTTTTAGATGGTGTTGATGAGATGTTACATCATCATCACCAAGTTAGGAGTAAAAAACCAAAAAATATGTTCTTACCTGTGCCATTTTTGCGTCTCTCAACTTTGTACTTCTTGACTATGGTAAGTGGGACTCCATTTCGCTTTATTATTGTTTTGTTGTTATTGTTACTTTTATCTTCATCCATGAGATCTTTTTTAATCTCTATCTGACCTTGACATTTTGCTGTATTGTTGTAGTCTTTATATCATATGCTATATTTCCCCATTTGCTAGAAAATCATGCAATTGCTCTCTCTTTATGTGTTTTGGATGTTGTACTTATTAGCAGAGAAGTAAATTTAAGGTTTCATGGAATTTATTTACTCAAGACATGTTGTCTTTGTAAAAATTTGAATATGATCACATCATTAGTGATTTTTGAGTTTAGTAATGATAATTTAATTTAGTTTCTATCCTTTTGATGCGTAAGGAAACATAGAGTAATTGTTGAGTCAGTGAACTCAAAATCCATTTTAGTCGAGATGCAAGATAGTAGTGGATAATTTTTTGCAAGAAGAGAGCAAGGGGTATTCTTTTATCCATCATCATACTTCAAAATCCAATCTGAAAGGGCCTTTAAGCATTAAAACAATCCATATTATGTCTTATTGATACCTGTTTTCTTTATGATCATGAGAGGCTTTGATTGAGAAGATTGGAATTTTTGACTCAAATGCAAGGAATAAAATTCATGGTGCAGACCTTGCTTTGAACTATTTAATTGATCACAACTATAAAATTAGGTGAATGATTACATTGCATAAGTTTTTAGAAGTTTTGAGCAAGGTATGATTATTTAATTTTGCCTAATTTACAATCTATGATTGGTGGATAATAAGATCAAAAAGGGTTTCCACATTAGAGTTCAATCATATTCGGAAATCAATGAGTCTTCTTATTAAGGAGCTCAATGGTTGTAACCAATTTCTAGTCAAGGTGAGTATTATAGATCTCCTGCTTGCTTTGCCAGATTGAAATATCCATATAGAATTGTTATTTTAATTTCTTATGAACTTGGTGAGGGACACCTGGTAGAAGCTTAAGTAGTTATTATCAATGTATTACATTCATCAATGTTATAGTTGTTTACATATAACAATTGATTGCAACAATGTTAATCCACAAGAAAGAGTTGTTATTAATTTGACATGTGTAATGAGTCGTTGAGGGCTTACTGGAGCACAGTTCCTATATGTAGATGGATCTATTGATCCTATTGATGAAGATTATGAGCAAATATTGATGTTGAGACTATTGGAGATGAGTTTCAAAGGACTTAAGGAAATTAGTTTATTCAATGAAAGAAAAAAACTCAAAAGGAAAAAACTTTACTGGTAAAGAGTTCGCAGCTCTTTCCCTTTCGCAATAGAAGGAAAATAAATGTTGATAACTTTTTAATTCAATTTTTAGATATATCAACGTGTTTGTGAGTATAGTATTTTTACAATTTTAAAACAATTGTATTGGTTTTGTTTAGTATTTAGATTAATTACCTTATGTTCCATATGAAATGGATGACGATAATTTAGGTGAATATTTTAGCTAGTGATTTTTTGCTTTTGTATTTTGAATATGTAAAAAGTTGAATTTTACAAGTCCTTATGGACTATATATCATATATAAATGTAGTTTTTTGGTCATTTACATTTGATAGTATGGATGTTGCCTACATAATCACAAGAGTTTTCTTTTACATTAATATATTATTGGTAACGAAAGAATAAATTTTTGCATTTATTATTACAAATTGTTTCCTTAAAAATTGACTTTGTTGCCTTTTAAAGACTTATAGTGTTGTGATATCTATTTAACATTGTTACTATAGTTTGAAACCAATATATTGTTTTAGTCAAAAATTAAAGCAACATTTTTTATTCTTGTTGCCTTATCAAAAAATTATGTTGCCTTATACTTATTGCAGCGTTACTTCTTATAACGATATAAATTATGTTGTCTTAATAAAAAGGTAACAATAATTATACTTAGAGCAACACTTTTTTTAATTGCCTAAAACACTTGTTGTCATAGTGAAACAATATTTTGGTTTAATAACTGGCACTCTAAAGTACCTCTATACAAATTTGAGGAAATTCAACACCTAAAGATGGTGGTTAGTCCTGATACTAAGGTGAGTAAGCTGATTAGGAACAATCAATGGTATTAGACTTACCATAACAGCAAGAATGTAGACATCATAATGGAAATCTTCCAGCATGTCTAGAAACAAATCAAGTTGAGGTGTTATGGACCGTAGAGAGTTCAAAGACATTTAACTCCAAGACATGTAGAACATTTCTTCAAAAGGATCTAAACAATAGGGTGGAATGGAAAAACATAATTTAGGATACTGTCATTAATCTATCTCATTCATTTATATTATAGATAGGGCACCAAGAATATAATAATGTTCCCAATCAATTCTTTAGAGTGCGAGTTATGCAATCACAACCTGGAAACTTTGGACCATCTACTGGTGAGAAGCAAGCATACAACAAATATATGAAGTAAAATGCAGAGAGTTTTTGGCATAAGGAAAGAAACCAACTCCTGGCATGAATTGATCCAATGGGCATAATGGTAGATTAAACTTTTGTGATTGGTTTTTTTTTGTATCTAGCAAAGTTGTAGAGTTTTTTTATATCAATGAGTTACTTAATTTCCAAAAACATAAGGATTAATTTTCCAACATTAAGTTGCTTCCAAGTATTATATATCAAATTGATAAGAATTCCTTAGACTAATCGAACTCTTTTAGACAATGATATATAAATTTCTTTTAAATTGAAGTGTTTTATTTTTAATTTTTGTAAAAACACTTCAAACCAACACAAGACTAAATCAAATAATGGCTAAATGTCATTAATCCACATTGCTAATTAATATCAATATCATATTTGAAAAACCAAAAATGTTAATTGTTTCACAAACTTTTTTTGCACTAGCAAAATAAAAACAAGCAAAATCGAAATAATAAAAATACCAAAAATTTAGTAGCGTAGTTCGACATACCTTGCCTACATCTACAGGGCCCTCACTCAGCTTAATCACTTTCACCGAAATACAATAGATTTATTCAAGGCTTTACTGAACTGACACCACTCAACCTTGAACACTATCTCTCAACCTCCCACTTTCCGTGAAAGATTTTCACACTCAATAGTACGACCACCTCGTACTAACCTCAATAGAGGATTTTCTCAATCAATCCTTTAATGAAAGAAAAATGAACAAATAAATAACTCAAGTGATTAACTATTTAAGAACGAAAACAGGAAACACTTGAGGCAAAAATATTACAACTTCCCTATAGGTTCACACAAAATAGAAACGTTTGTCTGTCGAAATGTTATAAGCATCAAAGGCCAAGGTTGTCCAGTTTTCTGGCTGCTGCAAAGTAGATATAGAATCTTGTCATTGCACTCAATGCACTAGGAATTATCCACGCCAATGCCACACAAGCACCAAAGAAGCTAAACCGTAAATCAGTTTTTGTAACCACCGCAACTCCAATAGACACCGGCAATAAAAAAAACAACAATAGTTATCCAGAAGCAAGGTGACTCATGCAACTCCAACTTACGCCCACATGTATGTCCAACCCAAGCACATACACGACCTCAACTGTTGTATACCTTTCACACACAACAACCCTTCAGCTATATATATGGAGACATGCTCAATTAACGCCTCTGCAACACCACTTCAACTATGTTTCTTTTTTTTAATCTTCAATTAATGCACCTGTAACATCACTTCAGTTATGTTTCTTTTTTAATCTTCAATTAATGCACATCCACAACATTGCTGCACTCACATCCCCAACATGCACACCATACTATGCCACACACACACACACCCACAATGTGAATCAACTTCTGTAGTGCTTATTCAAAAAAAATAGGTAGTTAACGCATACCACTACATCGTTAACTTATCTCACCATGCAAATTTTATTCATCTTTTGTCACATGTCATCTTGCAGCTGCATATGTTTCTTGATTAACCATAAACGCACAACCACCGAATGCCACATATGCACGTAAACCCTATTACTGCACATTCTCATTCAATGCAGATGCCTGCTACAGATTTTTGATATACACAAATCCCTCACACAGAAAAGAGTCCAACTTCAACTATTTTTTTTATCAGAAAAAGAAATTTCATTAATAAGGAATATCAATGACAAGTACATCAATACAATCCGAAAAGAAATAAGCAAGAAGCACAATACACAAGAGAACTAACTATTGTAGCCTCATTAGCCTCTCACTTCAAAACTCAACAATTAAGGAGGAGTTGGCAATCTATCGCGACTCAAAATGCCAACCAGAGAAGATGGGGGTGTTAATATCCAATTACCTAAGCATATCTTCTTGCGGGCTTTCTTTGCTAACCAATCAGCTGCCCTGTTAGCTTCCCGATTAATTAACACAAAGTCAATACCCTGAAAGTGTTGTAATCTATACAGTATGTCAGAAATGTATGGATAAATTTTCCATTGTCCCTTCCCTTTATTTTTTATTATTTCCGAATGCACAATATGTGAATCCAATTCAATCTGTACATTATGATAGCCCTTCCGCTCCAAAAACTTCACTCCTTCATACATGGCCCTAGCTTCAGCCTCAAGTGCAGACCCTACATTGCAATCTGAAGCTAAACCATCTACTATATTACCTGCAGCATTCCGAAGAAGCACTGCCCAACCTGCATCCCCATCTCTAAAAGCACCATCGCAATTCAATTTCCAATATCCAACTACTGGTTTGATCCAAGAAGTCTTTGGAGATTACATCTTCTGCAGTTCATCTTGTAGCCATATAGAGCTACATTCAATCAAGAAAGCTATACTTTTCTCAATACATCTAATAGGATCAGGTCTAATCTTTTGAAAGACCACCTTACACCTCTGCTTCCAAATATTCCAAAGCAAAATAACAATAAACACCATAGGAATATCACCAGACATAGACTTCTTAAAATCCTCATTCAAAGCCAGCAGCCATGCATCTAAAGTAGACAACCCTTACCTTGAAATTTGTAAACCCAATGCACTACCAAACCATACACATTGTTTCCAAGAACATAACAAGAACATATACTCAATAGTCTCAAATTCATAGTAGCATATAGGACACAAGGGATCAGTGTGAACTGATCTATGAGCCAAATTAGAATTAGTAGGCAATATATTTCAAAGGGCTTTCCAAAGTAATACCTTAATCTTGGATGGGAGATTGATATTTCAAAGCCATTTCCAAAGATTCTTGTCCACCAAATGAGAAGTGGCAGCTTTACTATAGTTTGAGTTTACTGCAGCTTGGTGCAATATCTGATAGCCCACTTTAACATAATAAATGCCATTGGCAGCTACTGGCCAAATATATCTATCTGAAGTACCTTTACCACACGAAGGAATTTCTTGTATCTGGTTTTGCTGGTCATTAGTAAGATAGTCCCTCACTGCCTCAAGTTTCCATTGTTCCGCATAAGAATCAATCAAGGCTGCCACTTTCTGAGGAGCACCGATAGGAAGGCCTTCAGGTTTAGGCACTGATCTACCCTTAATCCATCGTTCTTCCCAAATATTGATGCTTCGACCATCCACAACTTGCCACTGAATATGTTGCTTCAAGAAATCCCTCCCTTCTAACAAACTAGTCCAAATCCAAGAAGCTCGTGACCCTTTTTTTGCCTGCAAACAAGAGGTGTTAGGAAAGTACAAGCCTTTCAGTACCCTTGCCCATAATGCAGTTGGGTTTGTAAACAGTCTCCAACACTGACGAGTAAGCAAAGCAATATTTAACAGCTTCAGGTCCTTAAAACCCATGTCGCCAATACATTTACTTGATGTCATTGTAACCCAGCTAACCCAATGTATCCTATGCTCATGATCCTTCTGCCTCCACCAGAAATTAGCAAGCACAGCATTAATCTCATTACAAGATTTTGTAGGGAACTTGATACATAGCATCAGATAAATAGGCATAGCACAAGCCACTGCTTTTATAAGTATCTCCCGACCTCCCTGACTGAGCAATTTGGTCTTCCACCCATTCATCTTCTTAATAATCCGCTCCTTGATAAACTCCACTGCTCTTCTCTTTGTCATTCCCCAGAAATTAGGCAGCCCCAAATAAGTCCCAGGATTTGACGCTTCATGAACTCCCAAAAGCAACGTCAATTCATTCCTCTTGACTGTAGGTGTATTGGAGCTGAAGATAATACTGGACTTAGATAGATTCACCTTCTACCCTGAAGCTTTACAGTACTTATCAAGGAGATCAAACACAAAAGATACATTAGCAGCATCAACAGGTAAGAAAAATAATGCATCATCAGTAAATAGTAAATGGGACAGGATTGGACAATCTCCTACTAACCTAAGTCCCTCTAACTGTCTAGACGCAATGGCCTTATTAAGCAGTCGGGACAAAACATCTACCACAAACAAAAACAGGTAAGGGGATAGAGGATCCCCTTGCCTAAGACCCCTAGTTGGAGTAATAAGACCAGATCTCTTACCATTGACATTGAGAATGTAAGTAACAGAGGAGATACACTCCATGAACCACCTTGTCCAAGTAGAATTGAAGCCTATTTTCTCCATAACTGCTTGCAAAAAAACCCACTCCACTCTATCATAAGCTTTATCCATGTCAAGTTTCAAAGCCAAACCATACTTCTTCCCTTTCCTAATCTTCAAATTGTGAAACACTTCACTGGCTACCATAAGATTATCCTGTATCTGCCTCCCCTCCACAAAGCCACTCTGATTGCAAGTAATTATATCACCCATATACACCCTCAGTCTCTCAGTCACGATCTTAGAGATGATCTTGTATCTGAAGTTACAATAGCTAATAGGTCGAAACTGTGATACATCCTCTAGGGTCTTCACTTTGGGTACCAAGGTCACACAAGTCTTATTCAGCTCTTTTAACATATACCCATGTTGAAAAAAACTCTTAACACCAGCAACAATAGCATGCTTAAGAATATCCCAGAAATTTTGATAAAACAAACCATTATAGCCATCAGGCCCTGGGGCCTTCAATGCTCCCAGGTGAAAAATAGCTGCCATAATTTCATCCTCAGTTATCTCCCCAACCAAAGCCTCATTCATCTCATCAGTAACAACCCTAGGGACAGCATGGAGGACTGCATCAAGATCCCTACATCCCTCACTAGTAAATAAGGCCTGATAAAACTCACAAAAATGTGTAATCACTCCCGATTCATCCTCTATCCAGTACCCATCATTTCCTTTAATGTGAAGAATCTTATTACCCCATCGTCTCTGTAAAGTGGACTGATGAAAGTATTTTGTATTCTTATCCCCAGCAGCTAACCATTTCACTCTAGCCCTGGAAAACCAATATTGCTCTTCCCCTTCTCAAGCCTTCTTTAACTTTCCAACCAGCTTCCTAATCTGAATTGTTTCCTCGGCACTACATTTATTTCGTATTTGCAGATCAGCTACCTGTGCCATAATATCATCAATCTCCTTTCGGAAATTAGGAAAGACCTTCTTACTCCATTCAATGAGTTTGGATTTACAAGCTTTCTGTTTCTGCACTATCTGAAACAATCTAGAACCTCCAAACTGACATTCCCAACCTTCTGTTATAATCTGAGCACACTCCGGATACTTACTCCAAAAAACTTCAAACTTAAACTGCCTAATACCCTTCTGCTCTTTCGGGGCAGTTTCAAGTAAAACAGGAGCATGATCAGAACCAACAATTGGTAGATTTGTAACCTGATAGTTAGGATATTGTTCAATCCACTATTG
>JANZLF010000006.1:33241368-33254464 GCA_026546835.1 Erythroxylum foetidum | reverse complement strand
GTATCAGTAAACTTAACGTAGGCAATAAAGTCGGACTAAAATTTAAAAAAAATTGAAAGTTTGAATATTTTATTGTTACTTTTTAAAGTTGGTAATATAATTATAAAATTGAGCAAAATTTAAGATTTTTTTTGTAATTAACCATAAAAAAGTTCAAACTTATAAAGCTGTTATGAATAGCGATAACTGGATTATCAAATGAAATTCTTAACTTATAATAAAAATAAAATAAAATAATTTATTAAAATTTTATGTATATACTAATAAGAATGAACCCAATTTATGTGGTGCTCCAAATTAGTAAAAGTAACAAGAAAGACGAATAATGGTAACTCTTGAATTATATTATTTATAATAAATAGAAGATTTTAATATTTAATTAATATTTTTATAATTATGACTAATACTACAAAATATAGATGGCACTAAAAAAATAGGGTAAATTATTTCTTTAAATATTTATCTGAATTAAATTAACATATTATCACGTTCTCTGTATATCATTAGTAAGTATAACTACCTTGGCTTGGCGAAAATGAAAGGGCTCGCGCGTGATAAAACCAAAAGAACAAGGGCATTGGGGGAGGAACAAGTTTGCGGGACTATAACGTAAGACCAACCACAGTTGCAATCTAACTGTACGCACACTCCCTGTCTCGCTCTTTCGCTCTCTATATCTTCTTTCTTCTTCTTCTTCTTTTTTGTTTCTTTGACTTTTTATATATTCTAAACCTACGTTTTTTAATCCCTTTCAAAGCTTCCTTTCTTGAATAATCAAAACACCTAAGTGCTCTTTCATCAACCAAACACCGTAAAGCTTCAAGATTTTCTTATGCTGCTTCGTCAAAATCTTTTCCTTTCTTTGGTTGGTTTCAGTCGGTTCCTAAACCATATTACACACTTCAACCAGCTTTGGACCTAACACCTCTCTTCTTTCCATCACATATCTCCTGTTGCTTCTATCTGTTAGCATTGTTCTGTTTGGTTTTCTGATTGGTCAGTTCACATTATCCGTATGCTCCATTTTTTTTCTTTTGCCATTTTCCTTTGTGAGCTTTTTCTTGGTTGGTGGGGAAGTGTGCAAGAAGTAACCGGGTATTGCGGTTGAGAGTTTCTGGGTTTTGTTTCTCCTTTTGTATCGTTTCTCAGCAACCAAGATTCAAGAAGAACCTTTTGATGCTTTTATCAACTCTCTGGTTGTTTTTGGCAGGGAATATAAGTTCTTGTTGCTGACCAGTTTTAGCTGGAAGGTTTCTTTTCCCCAATCAGTTTTAAGTCATTTTCGGGTACCTTTCTCTTTACCTTTATCAGGATGTTGAGCCTTAATGATAATTGTAAGACATAGTTGGGTATCATCTTAAAGATTTAAACTTTTCTTATCATGTCGTTTATGTCCACGAGCATTGATCATATGTACGCGCAACCTTAATCTATGTTGTGATGCGATAATTTTCCCGTTATTTTGTAGTTGCGAATTCATTATTGCCGTTAATGTTTATATTTTTCAGGTGTAATGTTAGTTGCTAAGGCACAAGTTCCATTTGAAAACTTCATTCTTCATGTTAGCAGCAATTTCTGATTGACTTGTTATTGATAAAAGTATGTTTTGCAAAAAACAGACGTTACTTCGGTTACAATTTCATATTAAAGATTTAAGGTCATCAATGCTGTTATCCACCCATTGATTATAATATATTCTCATCTTGTGATTATCTGCATCTAATTCTTTCTGCAACATTAATTAAGAAAATTTCTGCACGAGGTGCAAGACTATAGACTCTTTTAACCTTGTCCCTTGATTTTTTTTTTTTTGCTGAATTTTTTTTTCAAACAATGATTTAAGACCTTCACTTTTGCCACTGGCAATGGATCAAATTAAACATCAACCTTTTAAGGATGGAAAGTGGAACCTCAAGGTGATAGCTCATTCAACGTGAACTCTGCATTGATAGCTTTGCCTTTATTGCCTGTGGTCCTCGCTGACAAATCAATTTTAGCCGCTATAGATAATGTCCAGCTGTAGAATCTTGCAAACACGGTGAAATATGGATAAATTTCTGCAGAATGTGTTCACTAGTTTCTTAGTTCTTTTATAATAGACAAAACTGTTCTATTTATGATGATTTCTCACGTTCCATTTGGAGTAACGTCAATTTCAAGATGGACATAAGTTATTATTGTTAACGTTAAGTTTGTCTAAGGATCGAGTACCGTTCACGTTTCATAATTCACTTTTTTATTGGTTAAGTTTGAAAACTTGTGCAGAAAATGTGAATGGATAAGATCCATTATTTGCCACTTGAATACATGGACTAATCCACTGTTGATGCCAGCATTGGGAGAAAGAACATGAATTTATGATTTCTCTGGTTCATGGGAGACATGCTGGCTTGTATAATAAGGTCACTAGTGATTCTTAGATACTGCTATAAATTCTTTAGATGTAGAGGGCATACCTTCTCTTGGACGTGCTTCTTTATAAAATGTATCTGAACATTGATTCTTAAGAAGTTTATCTGCAAGCACAGTGACGAGGTATAGAGTAGAGTAAATTTGATCATTTGTTGCCTTCTTTGTATTTTAGTTTCTGTCATGACATTAAAAGCAGTTGGTAAACAGAAGTTAGGATGGGTACATCTAACATTGTTATCAAAAGTTTTAATGCTTGTCATAATCTATTCGGTGGATGACTCTGTTGTTCAAAATTTTCTGCTCAAGACTTTCCGTTGTTTCTCTCATGATAATTTAAAATGTTTCTCCCCTTTGATGTAGGTTGGTAGTTCCTGACAATTTGTTGTTATACTTTTCAAAGTCCTTACTGCGACGACACTGATTGTGCTATATTTATGTTCTTCTGATTGAACTATTGGAGAGGGCATCTGTAAAGCTGCCAAGTATGGTATCGAGGTCTTCTATAAGTTTGCTGGACTTGGTATCTGGGGATATGATGAATTTTTGTCAAACTCCAAGATCTCTTCCAAGGGTGATGACTGTTCCTGGAATTATACATGACATAGATGGTGATGGAAGTAATGATGGTGACTCAGATGCTGCATTGTCCAATTGCCATGGGAAGAAAATTATAGTGGCTAATTTTCTTCCTCTGCATGCTGAAAGGGATTTACAATCTGGAAAATGGTTCTTCAGTTTCGACGAGGATTCACTTTTATTGCAGATGAAGGATGGTTTATCCTCCGATACTGAGGTTGTTTATGTGGGATCTCTCAAAGTTGATGTAGATGCAGGTGAACAAGAAGAAGTTTCTCAGAAATTGCTGGAAGAATTTGATTGCATACCAACATTTCTTCCACCTGATCTTCAGAAAAACTTCTACCATGGATTTTGCAAGCACTATTTATGGCCCCTTTTCCACTACATGTTGCCTATGAGCCCAGACATTGGCAATCGTTTTGACAGGTTACTGTGGCAGGCCTATGTTTCTGCAAATAAGATATTTGCTGATAAAGTCATGGAAGTGATCAATCCTGAGGATGATTATGTCTGGGTTCATGATTATCACCTAATGGTTCTCCCCACTTTTTTGAGGAAACGTTTCAATAGAGTCAAGCTTGGCTTCTTCCTTCATTGTCCATTCCCTTCATCTGAAATTTACCGGACATTGCCTATCAGAGATGAAATTCTGAAAGCATTGTTGAATGCAGATTTACTTGGTTTTCATACATTTGATTATGCTCGCCACTTTCTGTCATGTTGTAGCCGAATGTTGGGTCTAGATTACGAATCAAAACGGGGTCATATTGGACTAGAATATTTTGGTCGCACTATATACGTCAAAATTTTGCCTGTGGGAATTCATCTGGGCCGACTTGAGTCTGCTTTAAATCACCCCTCGTCCTCAATCAAGGTTAAAGAAATCCAAGAACAATTCAGGGATAAACTGCTTATTGTCGGAGTTGATGACATGGATATATTTAAGGGCATTAGTTTGAAATTATTGGCTATGGAACAACTTTTGCAGCAGAACCCAGAATTAACGGGTAAGTTGGTCATGGTTCAAATAATAAATCCTGCAAGGAGCTCAGGGAAAGATATACTGGAGGCAAATAGGGAGACGTATCTCATAACCCAAAGGATAAATGACACATTTGGTTTTCCAGGTTATGAACCAGTGGTCCTGATTGATCAGCCCATTTCCGTGTATGAGAAAACTGCCTACTATGCATTGGCAGAATGTGTCGTAGTAAATGCAGTGAGGGATGGCATGAACCTAATTCCTTACAAATACATCGTCTGTAGGCAGGGGACTGAAAAGATGAATCAAACTTTGGGAGTTTCGTCTGATTCACCGCATACAAGCACTCTTGTTGTTTCAGAGTTTATAGGCTGCTCACCATCACTTAGTGGTGCAATTAGAGTAAATCCATGGGATGTTGAAGCAGTGGCTGATGCCTTGAATGTAGCCATCACCATGCCTGATCTAGAAAAGCGGCTGCGGCATGAGAAGCACTATCGATATGTTAGCTCCCATGATGTAGCTTATTGGGCACACAGTTTTATGCAGGACTTGGAGCGAGCATGCAAAGATCATTACAGTAAACGTTGCTGGGGTATTGGTTTTGGTTTAAGTTTCAGAATTTTGGCACTTTCTCCAAGCTTTAGGAAGCTATCCAATGACCATATTGTCTCTGCATACAAGAAAACTCACAGAAGGGCAATTTTTTTGGACTATGATGGAACAGTTGTACCTCAAACTTCCATTGTTAAAACTCCTAGTCATGAAGTAATATCTGTCTTAAACAGCCTTTGCAGTGACCCCAAGAACACTGTGTTTATAGTTAGTGGTAGGGGGAGAGACTCTCTAAGTGAATGGTTTTCTCAATGCAATGATCTTGGTATAGCAGCAGAGCATGGATACTTCATGAGGTAAGCTTTTTTTGTATTGTAATTGGAATTCACACTTGATAATAGTGGCTGAAAATTTATTTTCTTCCACTTGAGGCTGCGACTTGGTGAATCTTCCATGCCACTTAAGTGGTCACAGTGTGGATCAGAAATAACCTATTTGCATTTATATCTTATCACCTCCATACCTTAGGATGCAGTACTTCTTTTTTACTTGGGTGCCCATTGTCATCTGCAGTTAGCGTATCGAAATAGTGGGATCGGTTGGTTCTTTTATCTATTCATCTCATTTTCTGGCTGCTCGCATACTAGGTAGTCAGATCAAGGTGACGGAGTTAATAGCTAGGACAACAGGCTTCGTAAATTTCAAAGTTTTGCAATCATTATACTTAATTTGCTTTTTCGACTTGATTGGCCAACTTAGGGTAGTATATTGCCCTTTTTTCTTTCTAGTTTTTGATATCATTTGGTGGTTGGACTGCTTGTTCTACTATGTAACAAACGGTATTCTGAAACAATATTGCCATTTTTGTCTAGGTGGAGTAACATAACAGATTGGGAGACAAGTTCCTTGGCTGCGGATTTTAATTGGAAAAGACTTGTGGAACCTGTGCTGACATCATATACTGAAGCAACCGATGGCTCCTATATAGAGACCAAGGAGAGTGCCTTGGTGTGGCATCATCAAGATGCTGATCCTGATTTCGGATCTTGCCAGTCCAAGGAACTTTTAGATCATCTTGAAAATGTGCTCGCAAATGAACCAGTAGTGGTCAAGCGGGGTCAGCACATAGTAGAAGTTAAACCACAGGTATACATGGTTCATTTATATCCTTCTCCTTTCTTTCCAATTTTGCTTGTCTAAAACAATCAAGAAATACGGTGCAGGGCGTAACAAAAGGTCTAGTTGCCGAAAGTGTTCTTTCGACACTGATCTCTGATGGCAAACCCCCTGATTTTTTATTGTGCATTGGGGATGATAGGTCTGATGAAGACATGTTTGAGAGTATATTGAATGGGGCTTATAGTTCATCACTTCCTTCAGCCCCGGAGATCTTTGCATGCACTGTGGGCCAAAAACCAAGCAAGGCTAGGTACTATCTAGACGATACAACTGATGTTTTGGCTTTGCTTCAAGGGTTGTCAGCCGCTTCAAGTTTGACATCATGAATTGTATGTAGCAGAGAAGAAGCTTTAACAAAGTGTATAAGATAAATTCAGTAACTTGGATCTGTAGTTAACAGGTTATAGGCTAATCATCTTTACAGGTTTTAGTCATACTGCCCTAGTGGACAATGGTCTTTTGTATACAGGTGGCGTTTTTCTAATAGATAAACAGAAAATTCTTTTAAGGGCCAATGCGTATTGTCAATATGCATGTAATTGTGACACATTAGATGATCTTCAAAAAAAAAAAGGATATTGTGAAACCTATGAAACTGGATTATCACTAATTAAAATGGAAAATGAAATAAAGTATAAGACGACGCCACACGACACGACACGACACGAATCGTTTTCAACACCTGGGTCATACTTAAGACCCGTTTACAGCCAAGTCAAGCTGTGCTTGTGCCGAGCCGAGGGCTTCTCAATTTTCATTTCCCCTTCTACAAGCTGAAAGTGCTCTGAATCGGACAATGGCTTTTCGTAATTGTGGGTTCGCTGTTTTTACTCTACTCTCCATATTGATACTCTCTTATTCACAGGTAGCTTTTTTTGCTTAAAATTAATGAAAACCCATGTCAAAGGTCATCTTTGTAGTTATGTGCATGATCAAAGAGGGTACGAAGCAAGCTGTAAGGCCCGTGACTTTTTATATGGGATATTGTGGGTTCAGGTTTTTGCAGGAAGGGAGCTCGTTGGCGGGAGGATCAAGCCCTCCTCGTCGCCTTTTTCGTCGGCTCTTGAAATTCTGCAGAAACAAATCGGGCAAGTTTGGTTCTTTTTGGTCTTCTTTCCTTTTGTCCTTTTTATGTCACCACTCACTGGCGCTGTTTGGTAGCCGGTAGAACTTTTGGGTTTTATACGCCTGTGTGTTGAAACGGATTATGGAACCATTAGGGGAAACTCCAAGTGTGTTATGTATGCTTCATACCGAACAAAATTTCACAATTTTGAAGGACCTAGACATTTTTATGCCCAAGCATCACGTAGATTATCGATTAACTGAATGCATTGACTCATTCTTGTCTGCTCTATTTGCAGATATACTTTTAAAAACATTGGTCTTCTCCGCCGAGCAATGACCCACTCTTCATTCTCTGAAGAGAATAACAAGGCTTTGAGCATTCTAGGCTCCAGTGTCATCGACACTTCTGTCTCGTTGCATTCTCTAGCCAAAGACATTGACATGTCTCCAAAAGAGCTGAACCGTCTGATAGCAGAAATTTCAAAAGTTGAAACATCTTGTGCTGGTGATGGGATGCAGTTGGGGTTGCAAAAAGTGGTCAGAGTTTCTCCCAAGACTAATTCGTCAATGCCATCAGTTGTTTGTGGTGCTTTCAGGGCAATATTTGGTGCCATTGCTATTGATACTGGGAAGTCTGATGATGCTGAAACTGTCTTCTGGAGTGTCCATGGTGGTAAGGTTGGAAAAGCACTTTCCATGTAGGTTGAGCATTTAATATATATCTTCTGTCTCGATGGATTATGTGGTATTTGTTCAATTAGGGATTCTCTTTAGAGCAGGACTGGTTGGGTTTCATCTGTAGTCCTCTAGATGGTTAATTACTTATATGGTTTGCATATTATAACTATATGTACAGTTATATTACTGATTATGCCTGGAGGAGTGCCTTTGATTTCACTTGCTCTGCTTTGTTGATTGCTTTCTTGTTGATGTTATATTATGCATTCTTAAGGTCATTGGATGACATTTCCTTGGAGTCTATACATTTGACACCGCATAGGTAAGAAAGATCTCACTTCAAGTAACTATTTAACTTTCTAGATTGGTGATCTAGAGAAAGATCTCACTTCAAGTAACTATTTAACTTTCTAGATTGGTGATCTAGAAATAATATGACATCATGCTTTGAGTTTCCATTGCCACTCCCTAGCATATTTCCATACTCTCTCGTATAGTGGATGAGGTTGTGCTATGTCCTCCCTTAACACTCTCCCAATAGCATGACATCTTACTCCCTCCTCTGTTAACGCCTGCCCTTAACAGTCTCCCAATTCTTCCTAAAATCCCTAACCTAACTGCAACAAATTGATCTTTACTTCAAGTCCCTAAATACTCTTCAACTCTACCATTCAATTCACTTGAATGAAACCAGACATTTCATTATCTTCGCTTGCTATTGGATTTGAATGCTTACGTTGTTGTTATTGTGACCTAAAATTACCAGTACCATATTTTTGGACAAGAGCTAATCTAAGAAGATGATTCCATGGTCCTTCAAGGTATTGGGTAAGTGTTAAAATATGTAGAAGCTAGAAATTGTAGTATGAATTACTGTCATATTATATTACACATTGTTTTGTTTTATGGCTGGAAAATTAGTATGGATTCACTGTGAGTACTTTGTACAGATTGATTGGAGGACAACCTTCGTGTATGCTTTGCATGCATTGATATGAGTTTTTTTGCTAGAAGTGTTGAAGTTATTAACCGTCTATAAGCGTGGCAATGAGTGAAACCACAGGTATATAGGGCAAAATTTACCCAAAACATCTTGAAGACTCTTGTATTGCATTCAAACTATGAGGATCACACGATTTGATGTTCCAACTTTTCTGTTGATCGTCCAAGCATTTTCAGTTGCTTATAGAGTATGTTTTTGAACATACTGTAGTCATGTATACCTAACATTCAGATGTTGATTTAGGAAAATAACATCAAGTACCAGTCCAGAGCATTGTCAAACAAGACTCCTTCAATTCGATTAGATCGGTAGGTCCAGAGCTTGTGCCAGAGTATAGTGTGCATGCACAAGGCGCTAGAGTTTTAAAGTTTAGTATTTATGGCAGGCTATATACCTTCACCTTCTTCAGCACAGTTTGACGATATACAGATTGCATGTTTCCCAGATGATATGCATCTTATAGATGTAAGTGAGCCATTCTTCGTTAGATGCTATGTTCGACGGCAGGCCTAGTGTTTATTGCTTGCCTAGAAGAAGGAACTAAAAATCCCATTTGTGTAAAATGGGATATTTGGTGCATTTTCTGTATAGCGACAAATGTTGATCTTGATGGAAACTGACACTGCCAAAGCATCAAAAGTTTGCCCTCCCTTTTTCTTTTTAGCTTCATGTTCGTTTGGACTGTCATTTATGGGGAAGGAACTGGTCCATGTACAAGGATTGCTTCATGTAACTATTGACTGTCCTGAAAGCAGACAACAGGGCATATGGACAGCCTTTTGTCATTTTGAACCTATCTGGTCTTGATGCCTAATGTGTCCCGACCAGACCCGTCGGCTCGAGCAAAGCTTTGAGCCACCTGACCTCTGTCTTCTTGTTTGAACAGGTGGCCATGTGAAAATCTTTTGGTTAGATATTCTTGTTGGAGAACTGAAACAACCGTAACTGGGACTTTTTTTTTTTTTGGGGAGAAATTACCATGTGGAGTTGAACAGTAAAAAGACCTTTATACACATGAACAGTGAACTGTCCTAATTAAGTCTTGATTTTAATTATATCAAATAATTTATCGTAGTAATCATTTTTTAAAAAATATTTTAATTTAGTTGGTAAAACTTTCATCCCAACTCCCAAGTAATGCGTATGGGTGGTAAATGGAAGCTGGGCTAGCAAGTTGCTCTTCTTGAAGTTGATGCGGTCGTCATCGTATTACCGATTCCCTTCACGCATTCCTGTCACTTGATGAGTTTATTAATTCTGTTAACCGTCCCGTTGTCATCGGCGTTCGATTATGCTTCGCGCCGCTGTTTGATCCTCAATTTGGGACCCATCCCACCAAAACTCCAGCGTCTTAACAGCTCATAATCGGCCCCACTTTTAAACCGCGAAGCTTCGGATCCTCGCTCACCAAGCAAATAGTCTTCTGCTCTCCTACTGTAACGGCTCAATCAGAAATCCCAAATTACCAAAAGACCCCCATATTTGCGTACAACCTCCCACAGATTAAAATCGTCGCAGTCACGCTTACACTTAACAAATACAGCTCTCTCTCACCGGCACTTCCCGGTCTTCGGTAACTTTCCGTTACCAACCAACGCACGTCTTTTTTTTTATATACACCCAACTTCAATCCACAGCGAAACTCTCCGAGGGAGAAAGAGAGTCCCTGCGTGTACGTTTGGTATGGGCGGCATAGAAGACATGGAAACTGCTCGAAGAGAGCAAGATTCAATCTCCGAAGAAGCAACCTCCCATTCTCTATTGACCAACACTCGCTGCTGCTTCTGTTTCCCTTGCTTCACTTCCCGGCGGGCCTCCTTCTCTTCCTCCGCGGTAGGATTAGCGTGGTGGGAGCGGGTTCGGTCGTCCTCCTCTTCGTCCGTCTCGCCATCGTCCAAGCTCCACCTCGACGACCGCCGGTGGTGGTCCAGAGGCATTACCGCTCTGAAGAAGATTCGCGAGTGGTCTGAGATCGTTGCCGGGCCTAAGTGGAAGACCTTCCTCCGGCGGTTTAACAGAAACAGAGGTGTTGTTAGTAACCGTCACGGTCAGTTCCAGTACGATCCTCTCAGTTACGCCCTCAATTTCGACGAAGGTCACGGCCAGAACGGCCTCGTCGACGACGAGGATGATTTTGGTGGTTTTCGCGATTTCTCGTCTCGTTACGCTTCTGTTTCCGGTTCAGGTCGTCCTTTGGCCATGGACGCTCGAAATAATAATAAAGAAATCGCCGTGAACGCGTGAAGAGTTGAAGGTGCCGTGGGTTTATGAGGTTGGCGGTTAAGAATGTTGACAGCTGCGCTTGATTAAATCCTTAATTACTTTACACATAAATATATATCGCATGTAACATTAAATATATAGTATTCTTTTCCAGTTATGCAAAATTGAGATTAGTGTGTAAAGTTGGTGATATGCATTGCTTGCCTTGCATCGCAGACTGTATATTCTCTTTTGTTAGATGTTTTAATAATAAATTCGGTTTCTTTTCTTGTTTGGCAAATGGTAATACAGTTGTTTGTCCCAGACAGCATTAGGAATAATATTTCTCTAGTTCATATCATCAGCCATTATGTTATAGACTATATATATTATTATACTTTATAATTTGATTCAACAAGCCTACTAAATTATTCCTTTTCTTTTCCAAGTAATAAAATGATTTATCTAACTTTAAATTTTCAATTTATACTTGTCAGCATTTTAATGAAAATTTCAAGTCCTTAAGCTTTGACTAACTGATAAAAGAATTAATCACTTTGTTGTCATCCTCAAGAACATGCCTTTTGCGATGACCCTTTTAGATTCCATGTATATTCCTTTTTTTTTTTTCATAAATGTTATGGCATCTTACAATCAATTTTTTTCCCCCCAATTCACGGCCAAAATGTCACGTTCTTGTAAGCTCTACTATACTACACTACACTACACAATCAAAAAGAGCACTTACAAAGGTGATTACAAGAGGTGATTGGGGTAATCGTAGACATTGAAATACCTAATAAATCATGCAATTATCATTTTCAAGTAATTTATCATTAGTTGTTTAGCAAATGTGGGATTCCAAATATTTTTTCAACTTCTTTCTATCATACGAAATCCTAACCCTTTTTTAATTATAAATTCCTTTAAACCAAGATCCAAACTAACAACTTTTACTTCACGAAAATGTACCATCATAAGTTAAACTCGATATTGAATTCTTATTATTGAACTCTTTACCTATTATTAATGATATGAAACTCTTTACCTATTATTAATGATATGAACTTATATTAAAGCTTAATCACTATATAAGCTACAAAAATAATATTCAATTGCAATTAGCTTGTTTCTCGAATCAAAAAATAAAATTAATTAACATGGTATTATGTACTACATTCTAATAATTATAAAAAAGTTCTCTTATCATATCTACTATTTTTTCAATCACTTTATTAGGGGATGTTACCCAATTATATATTGCTATTTTGATCTTATATATTTAAAAAGAAGAAGAAGAAGAAGAAAATGACAATGTTAAACATCTCTAATTTATGAAAAGACTCTTCTTGTAAATTTTGAATGTAGAACTTTTCCTTGTTGTACAATTTAGGCATAACTTTTAGTGTAGGAATGCATAATTTTCTTGATGTTTCCATAATTTTCTATATTTTATTCCAATGTACTATACTATCTCAAATTACTTTCATCCCTTGTTTGACGATGTCCAACATATCCTTAATAATAAATTCATTATATTCATTTAAAAATGAATATGAAAGATTCTCTCATTCATCAATAAGCTCCCAACTTAAACTTACTATTGACTTTGTCATTTATAGCATTATTTGTGCAATAATTGTCTAAATATATTTTTGGAAATTTCGTATTGATGCTTCAGTCCATCAAACAATCAATCAATAGACCTATTAGTCTATCACTTGTATGAGACATTGGAACATAAATTAACCTACAATTTATATGTAAATTCAAAGATCAAATATTAAAAACAAAAGAAAATTAGTATAAAATTTTATAAAATGTTTTTCTTAAACATTATTTTCCTCAGGTTGTAACTATATAAAGTCCAAATGTTATTAATATAATGTGATATGGTAACAACATAACCGTTTTTTGATTTTCACATATCCACATATTTGATGTGATTGTTAATTGTATGTCATTAACTGGTAACATCTTCAACATTGTACTCTTTTATGTATAATAAATTAGAAATATATTTTTTATTAATAGTATTATGAGTAAGTAACCTAAAAGTTAACCGAAATAAAGTAACAAACATTATGAAGTCAATACGATCTACAATTAAAAAGTGGATATTCATGCCTAATAATTACCCTCATTAACAAATAATTAGATTTTTTTTAAAATTATAAGCTATGATAGTCACCTATTTGAAGTAAATCACACGTTAATATATAATTCATTAAGTACACAAGTTGGGGGGTGGGGTTTTGAATTGTGTAATCTTTTTGTGTATACACAAAGCTTTTCATAATCTTTTGAAAAAGAAACTTTTTCAAGTATTAAATGAATATTGTAACATAAAATAGTATTTCGGGACGAGTTATGAGTGAGTAAACTAGTCTCGGTATGTTCATGCATAATATGGCCTCCAAATATGCATAAATTGTAAT
>JANZLF010000006.1:33204467-33217195 GCA_026546835.1 Erythroxylum foetidum | reverse complement strand
CTAAGTGAGACTGCCGTGCAAAGGGTGTGAGCGAGCAACTTCGGGTGAAAGTTCGAGTCTCCCAGAATACCTTTGTATCCTCTTTAATTCAGTGCTCAATTATTTGATTAATTTATATTAAGCAAATTTCTCATCCTTATTTATATTGATTGTTATTAATTGAGTGCATTGATTAGAAAATTATTGATTTTATAAACGCCCAATTTACTCTTTCCTCCTTTTGGGTGTCATTAGAGACTAACAAAATTAATTTCTACTCTACTTGAGTCTAACCATATTAGTTTTTAACTATTATTAATTGATTCTATTAATAATAATTGAAAATATTTTCAAAGTGTTATTTCACCTTATCTAAGGATTTTTTGAATTAATACTAATCACAAACTAACAGAACATTCTCACCAATCAATACTAATCGATTGAAATCTCTTTTAGTTCAAAAAATTCCATGGTTTATGTTTAATTAGAATATTATATGATAAAAAGATTAAATTATATGGAAAATTATACACAAAAGTTTAGCTAAAATTGCTTTAATATTCCTGATATTTAGTTTTCATGATACATTGTTAGACATCAATCTTGTTCTATAAATATAAATTATTTAATTAAAAAATTAAAGATAAATTAGTGATAATGTTAAAACATACCTAATTTATAACAAATTTCTTTTGCCAACTCCTATTGTAAAGTTGTTGATGAATAAGTGCACTAAGAATTGTATTGTCTTAACCTGATAAACACTTCCATATACGTAATTCTAACTTCAAGCAATTTGAATGTATAATTCCATCTTATTTGCCTATTCAGAAATAACTTCATAATGTAAAGAATGCATAATTGTCTTACTATTTCCTCAATTTTCTCAGCTGGTTAGGTATTACACTCCAATAACACTACATTATATTAAATTGGTTCTTTCACCTTCTTTAATAATGTCCATCTTATCTTTCACAATTAAATTCATTATTTATGTATAACAATGTATATTAAATATTCCTCTATCTATAAATAAAATTCTAACATGCAACTTACTGTTAATTTTGCCAACTATGACATCATTTGTGCTAAATTTTCAAAATTTATTGTTGAAAATTTTGTATCGATGTTCCAAGTTAATCAAACTATCAACTAATACACTTGTTACTTTATCACTTAAAAGGGGCACATAAATAAATATGCATTTAAAAATAAATCGAATGGTCAAATAAAACAAAACAAAATCAATATAAGATTTTTCTAAATATATTTGTTTTATTGTTTATCTTATTTATGATTGTATAAAGTTCAAATGTTATTAATATAATAAGTTGTAGCAATGATATAATTTTTTTAATCTTTAGATGTTCATATATATAATATGATCGTGTCTTTCCATTATTAATGTTGTATTTTTTGTACATCATAAATTTTGAAAATATCCTTTTGAATGATATTTTGAGTTAAGATTTTACATGTAACATCCCGTTACCTATGTTAGGGATTGAATAGTGACTATAAAAAATTATTGAGAAATTAGAAAGTACAATTCATGTTTATGCTAAATATGACAAGCACATTTTTGCACATTAATATGATTGTACATGCATTCATGACATTTTTTGGGTATAATTGAGTTATTGACGTGATTAAATTGTGATTTTACAATTTCGGTCTATTTCGAGTATTTTGGAATTATTGGCGAATTTTGAAAATATTGAAATTTAGACTAATTATAGTGTGACATGTTGACTGAGTAAATGGATGACAAATAGCCTATATATATATGTGACACGTGGCAATATGAAATAGTGACAAATGTTAAACCATGCAAGAGGATGCGTAGACACGTGTTTTAGATGATTGCTTTCCTGTAGCTAAGCTCCCTCTTGTTGTTATTCACCGAGTATCAAATCCACTTCCGATTTTACTAAACACCAAACACCAGTCGTTATTGTTGTGTCGGTGATTCACTCTCACTGCTGGGAAATATTGCTTAAGCAAGTAAGTAATTCTGATGTTATTTACAGTCTGTATGTGTGTATATATATATATATACATGCATGTGAAGTTGCACAGTGTAGTCTCTGTGAATGCATAGATTGGATGATTTAGATAAGGAATTGAATTTGTTAAGTGTATCTGGAATGAAATCTGAGTTTAGTGGGTATCGTGAAGTTTGTCAGTTGCCGAAAAGATTAAAAAAATAGAATAGAGAGAGAGAGAGAGAGTGGATGAACACAGTAGTGAGAGATTTGAAAATGGTGAAATTCATGCATGCGTCGATTTTTAGTACCTGACTATAAGCTTGATTTTTGAGTTGTGTTTCGAATGAGTTAGAGGATTTGTTTGCTAGTTATTGGAGTTAATTAATGTGAGATTGAGTTCTTGAAAAGTTCTAATAGTGTGAGAAAGTGAAATTTGGTTTTAAAATCTGGAAAGTGGGGAAGGCGAGTCTTCTGTGAAAGTTTGTCGTGGCCAAATTTGGTTTGTCGCGACCAACTCTTTTTAGTTCACCACGGCGATCTTTGCAAAATTCCCGAGAAGATCTGGTTTCAAGAAGGTTTACCGCGGTCATCTTTTTTATTCTCGCCGCGACGAAGTCTCATCCTTCACATTTCGAACATATTTTAGTATTTTAACCATAAATTTCTCTGTAGTTATCCAAATGAAATGATGTTTGATTTGGTGTAAACTATAGACATAGGGCTACAACATTTATGAAGAAATGGAGTTTTATTTATGTCTCTAAGATTTTCAAGTTTTGGTTGGAAGTTGAGGTAAGAATTTTGTTGAAGCTTAAGAACAGTCTAAAATGTTTTGAGTATATATTTTCATATATTGAACCAAATTAAATGATTTTAGTGTCAATAGAAATTTGAGACATTGGAGAATAACTTTATAGAAGGAACTTTTGCCGAATTTGGTCATTTACCTTATCAGATTTAGTATGAAAAGTTGACTTGTATGTGTATTAGAGGAAAATCTGAAGTGGTCAGTGAAGTTATGAAATTGTTTGACATTGTTTTGTTTCGATCCAATTGTAAATATACATAGTATTAATGAGGGCTTTGATATCTGAATGATTTGTTGGTAAGGATCACAATATTATACCCCGAAATTGTCATTGAACATGCATTGCGCATACTTTCTATACATTGATATGCATAAAAGAACACTTGTGCATTTGTGTAAAAAAGTGATATATGTGACTGTGTTTTGTATATTTAAGAGGAGCACATCGGATGTCAGTCGGACATTACCAGACTATCCAGACAATAGCTTATTAAAGAGTATTGTGAGTCAATCTAGATGATTTTCTAGGATTGATTTGATTTGATTTATTTAAACTTCCAACATTATTAAACTATTTGTGATTTGTTTATGAATTTCGGACTTTAATTGTCTAAGGAGATCAATATTTGGGAATGCATTGGAAGTGCTTTGATCGAGGCTTTGATTGCTATGAAATTCTGAATGTTATGTGAATTCTCAACAAAAGTTGAATGCCGGACTTAGGTCCGATGATTATGAGTTTTATTTGAGCATCATATGTGATTGCCTTATATGCCATATTCAATTTTGATGCATTTCATAAAAATGCATGCTCAAATAAAAGCGTTGTGACTTGAGTTGTCAGTATGAAGCGCTTCCACGTAGAGTTTTGCTCCATGATATATATGTATGCACGTAGAGCTATGCTCCATGATTTTGTTCTGACTGAGCCCTATAGGCCAGTATTTGTATAAGTATATGATAGGCACTCGGTTACAACAATAAGAACGAATGTGAGTTTCATGTATATAGCATTCATATAAGATTGAAATTCATGAAATGATTTGCAAAGCTGAAGTGAGTGATAAATTGATATGAACTGTTACTATACTTGGCTACGTGAATTGTGTGATCATATGAGATGCCATGTTATGTGAATATCAGGAATAATTATATGTTTTGAATGAATATTTGTGATATATGTGATGTGTATACGTAATCCGGTGAATTCATCAATGATGGTTCACTCATGGAGTTTGCAAAACTCATCAAAAATTGCAATGTATTTTTTCAGGTTCTGAGGAATTATTCAGTTAGGCTAAATGGAGTATAGCCACTGAGAGATCAGATATGGATTAAAGGTCGGGATCAGTTTACACCTACATATGTCTTCAGTGATTTTATTTTTGAATAATGTTCAGCAAAAATTGTACAAAGTGTATGTAAATTATTTGGTAATGAAATGACTTTATGATTTCAAGTGTTTTGTATCTTAAATGGGCCCAAATTATTATTGAATACTAATGTTTGTAACAATTGTAACTTGTAAATGGAAATGTTTTTAAATGACATGGGCTGATTTGATTAGTGATTTCCGCTTACGTGTACTTTATTTTTTTTAAGAAATAAAAGTTTTGTATTAAATTTTGACCGAATGATCGTTCTAGCATGCCACCCTTGTAAGGTACGTACTCGGATATCATCATAGATATCGGGTACGTGTCTTGCGAGAGTGGGGTACTACATTACAAGTAGCTAAAGTGTTTCATATTTTGAACGTGAATATTTTTTTTAATAGCTACGCTTGGCCTTTGGTTTTTGATTTTCATGCTGGCTATTTTGAATACTTTTTTAGCTAAAGGTTTGTATGCAACAAATAAACTCAGACAAGTATAAGGATTATGCCACCATTTTATTAGAAATGGCAAATTGGCTCGAGTCGGGCTTTGCTTGACCTAGCTTCAAGATGGGCTTTAAGTTTTTTTTTTCAAAATCTAGGTCTCACATGAGCTCGAGGCCTTATTGATTGAAATGACGTCATTTTATGCTGAGGAAATGGAATTTCTATTTTATAAGATGTAAAAACGACTTCGTTTTACTCTAAGAACTTTTGTTTTACACCTAAGTAACATGAAATCGTTTTATTATAGGTTAAAATCCTCTCAATCCTCACTCTCTCCCATATAATCTAATAGTCCCTCGTTTGCACTCCCTCCCTTTGGCCTTCATATGCAACATGTCCCTCCTTCTGTACTGCATCATTTTCAAGTAATTGAATCTCTTCGACAATCTCAAACTCTATCTATCCTAGCATCTCTCCTCAGTAGCTAGTGGCTCCGTTCTCTTCCCGGTAATAGGTAAGGTTTCTATTTTTAATGAATTTAAGTATATTTGTATTATGTTTTCTAGTTTTGTTTCCGTTTGATGGTATATTTGTATTATGTTTTCTAGTTTTGTTTCCGTTTGATGGTTGTTACACTTCATGTGGTTGTTAATTTGATATAAAAGCCACATTTTGATTCTATTATTAGGAAGGAAATGAATGCATTATGTTTCTTGCATTTGTTGTTTGACAACCATACGAATTGCAAAAAACCATCAAGACACTCTATAAAGATTGAGTTTGCTTGTTGTTATAGTGGTACCATTCTCTACTTAAAACCATTTTGTAACAATTAAGTGAATCTAAGCTGCATAAAATCATTACAACACTTTCCCTATTATGTCTTTTGTCTTTTTCTCTTTCATTATCAAACTAAAGATGATTTTTGTTCATCATGATATCTTTTCTAATTAAAGTGGAGTTTTATTCTATTTGGTTTTTTTGGATGTAATTAGGTTAGTAATCAAGATGTCGGTATATTTAGAATTGAACCAAGTTTTTTAGAGGCTAAAATGAATGTATGTTAGCAGCCTTTTCTCATTATCAAACTTAGTTTGACAAGGTTGACATAATTAGATCAAACCATCATATACTACAACCAATTTAACTATTAGCAAGCAAAGAACTTCTTTTAACACATAGCAAAAGATAAAGTTCTCTGATCTCTAATATAAAAAGAAATCTCTAATCTTATACACTTTTCAAGGATTTATATATAAACATTATTGGTGTGAAGGTGGTGATGCTGAGATTTGAGCAACTGTTAAAAACAGGTTGTTAGCTTTAATATGTCGATTCTAGATATTAATTAATACATATAATTCAAGTAATTAGGTAGTTTCCTTATTTACATCTTAATATAGTCTATGTAGATGCTATCATCATCATCATCATTGAAGTATATATAACTTATATAGTCGTATATGTCAATTGTTTCAGATAGATGAGCATATTCCTTCAGTAGAGAGTTCTAACTGGTACCGAAGAGTACATATACGGATGCTTCTAAACTAGTATGAAGTGAAGATAGAAGTTCATGTCCATTGAAAAGTGATGTTCGGGATCAACAAAACTAGATCTATGGACGGAGTAGAGAAGATTGAATATAAACATTGTCACAAGATGTTAACAAGAGTTCGAAATGTCAGACCTCTCATTTAGAGAGACATTTGGATTCGTGTAACCAAAAGAACATTGTATTAGGAGGAAAAACATTTTTTACCCCTAACCTAATGAGAATGAGGAATGAAATGACTATCATAGCTTATAAGAGCAAAATATTAAGGTTTTTGATATTTAGTATGGTTATTGGTAATGAACATCCATTATCTATAGTTGATAACAAAAGATTTAGGATATTGCTCACCTCACTACAATAGACCTTTAAGATTCCAACTTGGAGTACCTTTAAGAAAGACATTATGAAGATATATGAGGATCAAAAGAAAGATATGTTGATGAGTATTGAAGGACAAGTTATCATCACAACAAACATGTGAACAATGGATAACCAAAAGAAGGGTTATATGGCGGTGATTACATATTATATTAATAATGACTGGACTATATATAGTAAAATACTAAGGTAAACTGGGAAAGAAAGAAGCGAAGTTGTTAATCTCAAATGTTGAAAGTAAAGCTTACGAGAAACTTTATCAATGACTAAATACTAAAGATGGAGACAAGGATATTTTTAAGTTGGCGAAAGCTTGGGAACGAAAACCACAAGATTTTGAGCAAGTTCATTGTATAAAAGACGAACCAGGGAGGGTGTTTATAGCTACAAATGACATTAAAAAAAGATTACAGAGGTACTTCTATAGCCTTTTTAATGAAGGCGTAGAGGATAACATTTTTTTAGATGACCTTAACCTGTTTGAGAGGTTTCGTAATTTTACTTACTGCCAACCAATTATGAGAGATGAACTTAATAATGTATTGAAGGAGATGAAAGGTGATAGGGCAGTACGACATGATAAAATACCCATAAAGGTGTGGAAGAGCCTAGGCGAGGAGGGTATTACTTGGCTAACTAAGCTTTTTAATGTGATATTTAAGTCTTCCAAAATGTCAGACGAGTATAAATTTAGTATGATAATTCCTTTATATAACAACAAAGGAGACATACAAAGTTGTATTAACTATAGAGGCATCAAATTACTTATTCATATCTTAAAAATTATGAAAAAAAAAAGTGATCGAAAAGTGAGTGAGACAGGATGCTTTTATCTTGGAAAACCAATTTGGCTTTATGCCAGGAAGGTCCACGATAGAAGCTTTGCATCTCCTTATAAGGTTAATGGAGTACTACAAGGAAAGATAACATAACCTTCACGTAGTCTTTATTGATTTAGAGAAGACGTATAATAAGGTACCAAGGGAAAAAATGTGAAGGTGTTTAAAAGTCATGGGGTCCCCATGACTTACATACAACTTATTCGGGACATGTATGAAGGTGTAAAAACTAGAGTAAGGGTGATAGGAAGAGATATAGAGCATTTTTCTGTAGATATTGGGCTACACCCAAGGTTCCTCTTTGGGTCCTTTTCTGTTTGCAGTTATAATTGATGAGCTTATTAAGAACATCCAAAGGGACACGCCTTGGTGCATGTTATTTGCTGACGACATTGTTTTAATGGATGAGAAAAAAGAGGCAGTCAATGCCAAGCTTGAACTTTGAAGGAATACGTTAGAGTTCAAGGGTTTTAGATTGAGTAAGACTAAGACTGAGTATGTGAAATGTAACTTTTCGTGACATAAGGTGATTAACGTAGTATATTAAAGTTCAACTCCTAAAAGATTTGAAAATTTGGAAGATACTGTAAGAAAACTATACATTCCAAGTATGAAGAAGTTGGTATTTGATTGTCTTGACATATAGAACTTAACCTTCACAAGATGTTGGAGTTGACAATTCTATATATTGAAGTGTTACTAGGTTAATATAAAGAGATTCTCAATATACTTACCCGCATACAAAAGAGCAATAAGAGTTGGCTAAAGAACTTTGTGAGAAGTTACAAATATTTATACTACTACTAATTGCTATCGGAAACAAAATATCTAACTTCGCACAATTACTTTACCAATATGTGTGAGATTAAGAAAACTTTATCTGATTAGATGTTTAATTCCAATGAGGTAATCCAAGTTATAACAGAGCAAATGGCAGAAAAGCTCAATTCTTACTGGTATATGGTTGAATATAATATGGCAAGTCATATTTATGTTTGACCCTTTAATGTGATCATGGAGTCAACCAGAATGCCGGATGAATGGAGATTGAGTAGGGTCATCCCTTTGTACAATGCCAAAACTATCGAGGTATCAAATTACTTAGTCATACCATGAAGTTATAAGAGAAGGTAATTGAAAAGAGAATTCGGAGAGCTTCTTCTATATCGGCCAACCAATTCAAATTTATGTCTGGTAGGTCGACGATAGAAGCAATACATCTACTTCAGAGATTGATAGAAAGCTACCGAGAACGAAAGTGGGATCTGCATATGGTTTTTGTTGACTTGAAAAAGGCGTATGATAGGGCTCCTCGAGAACTCTTGTGGTGGTGCTTGGAAGCAAAGGGCATTCCTAGGACGAATATCAGGGTGATTGGAGATATGTACGAAGGATCTTTAATTAGTGTAAGCACAGTAGGAGGGGACACGGAAGCATTCTCTATTGGTGTTGGACTACACCAAGGCTCAGCTTTAAGTTCTTTTTTATTCACAGTGGCATTGGATGAACTCACCAACCATATTCAAGGAGAGGTACCTTGGTGTATGTTATTTGCAGACGATATTGTCCTGGTAGATGAGACCAAGGAGGGGGTCAATGTCAAGTTATAACGTTGGAGAGCAATGTTAGAATCGAAGGGTTTTAGAATGAGCAAATCCAAGACAGAGTATTTAGAATGCAACTTTTCGAGTAGCCATCTGGCACTAGGGGTGATGATAACAATTGGCACTGACATCATACCACAAAAATCGAGTTTTAAATACCTCGGATCCATCATGCAGGGAGATGGCAACATAGATGACGATATATTACACCGTATTAGATCTGGATGGACCAAATGGCAGGGTGCTTCATGTGTTTTATGTGATAAAAAGGTCCTTATAAAACTCAAGGGAAAGTTTTATAAAATGGTTATTCAATCAACCATATTATATGGGGCAGAGTGTTGGCCTACTAGACGTAGCCATATGCGTCAGCTGTTAGTAGCAGAAATGTGTATGTGGATGTGTGACATTACCCTGAGGGATAGGGTACGGAATCAGGTAATGCGGTCCAGACTCCAAGTTGTTAACATTGCAGACAAGTTGCACGAGAAAAGACTTAGGTGGTTTGAGCATGTGCGCAGGATGCCCTCGGGTGCGCTGGTTCGAAGTGGTGAGATAATAAACCTTAGTAGGTACAAGAGGAGGAAAGGAAGGCCTTATAAAACCTGAAGGGAAGTGATTAAGAACGATATGCTAGAGTTGAATCTCACTGAGGTAGTTGCTAGATTTAGAAAAGTCTGGCGTGATTGGATAAGGGTAAACGACACCCATTAGAATCCTCTCGTCTTTTACTTTAACGATAGGACTTCCAACCCCATGTCCTTTACACCTTTGTGAATAGTTAGTTGTGGTCTAGGGTTCAGATCTGCAGTAATTAAAGGTGGCCCAAAATTGTCACCTAAAATCGTAGGAGTTGTCAGGGTAGGAGAGGGGTGACTTCTAGTACGAATAGCGACAACAAGAGTCGGTCTTTACACAGGGTGAGGTAATGGCCGATCTGGCCAACCAACAGGTATGTCATTTTGTCAGGTAGTGCATTTCAAATCACTATATTTTTGTGCGTGCCAATTCTTTAATTATTGCTTTTATTTTTTTGCATCATTTTTTTACTTGTCACATCTGCATGTGGGTCTACAGAGAAACAATCTCTCTACTATGCAGGAATAAGGCTGCGTACTATAAGACTTCTCCAAATTTCGCCTTACTGCAGGACTTCAGATTGCGTGTGATAACATGATGATATTTATGTTTGACCCAAGATACAAAATGGAGGGAGTTAACTTTTTATATGACGTATTTTATGGTGATTAGGCTCAAGAGCATGTTGTCATTAAACAATTATGGTATAATTTATTTGATGATTATCAACACAAATTGAACAAAATTTAGGATCATAGTGGTTTATGTTGTTCAGCTCCAACTTTAGGTTTAGATTCGGGATCATCTTCTAATAGTAGTTTGAGTCTCTCATTTACAAAATTCATGAAAGAAAAAGAGTTAAGACTTTGTACAATGTGATGTAGTTAGAAAAATATTTGATGCAAGATTATGCAACTAAAGTTGAAGGTGTGGAGTTCGATGTATTGTGATTGTAGAAGAACTATAGAGATAATTTTTTGATCACGCAAGTAATGACAGTAGACCTGTTAGCGATTGCATTATCTACTGTTACTTTGGAGTTTGTTTCTAGTAGTGGCAGCTAGGTTATAAGTTCTTATCATGCTCGACTTGATCATAATATTATGGAAGCCCTTATGTATGCTTGAATTTGGTTAAATGATAAAGATATTGAGGATAAACTCCTTTCTTTATGATATATCAAATTTGTCTATTTTATATTATATGATCTTATTTTTAAAATTTTTATATCAATACATCCACATGTAATGATGCAGAGGTGACTAGTTATTCAACTAAAAAATATTTTAATAATATATTCGATGATAAATGTATATTTACTTGTTCATTAATAATTATCATGTGCTTAATATTCATTTAAAGCAATTATTACCGTGTTAGATAATATTTACATAATAATGTTTCTACATATAGATGAAGTTGTGTAAACTATTGACAATCTTGATTATAACGATTATCTATCTCTTTTCTTGTACTACATATTTGTTATCTTAATCTTTATTTATGGAATTACTTAGTTTACATGTAATTGCATTACTTTTTCGTAATTAAAGATATGATTATTTATTTGTTTTTTGCAAATACCAAACTTCAATATTTGCTCTCTAGTCTCCACTCTTCATGACTCCATCATTAGTTAATCATTTCATTTTGACTTTTCGTAAATTATATCATTAAATTTTTTTGAATATATTAACACGATGATACTTTTTGTTTTGATAATATAATCTTTTTTGTTCTTTTTTTATATATAATATAATGTTTTTATTCACTCCCTTTAAAAATAAATTTAGTTTCAATTTATTGATTTTGTCATTTATATATATTTAACATATACATTAAACTACTTATTTTTCATTAAGCAAATTTGCTATTAAAAGAGTGTTGCATTTCTCATATATAATAAAATATTTTTAGTTCAATTTCTTTAAAAATGAATTTAATTTCAAAGTATTCATTTTATCATTTTATGCACGCTTAAATAAATTCACTAAAAAAACTCAATTTTGTAAAACAATTGTGCTAATTAAATGAATGTTGCATTTATCATATATAATATAATATTTTTCACTTCCTTCAAAAATAATTTTAATTTCAACATATTTATTTCAAACTTTTATATATACATTTTAAAAAATAAAAATAAAAATTTAAAAACGGGCATTACAAGCCCGAAGATGTTTTGGGTCGGGCTTAGGCCCTATCGGGCCCATATTTTATGTGTTTGCTCTTAGAAATCGAATCTTGTCTCTATATTTCCAAGTATGAAGCCCAAAGCCATTAACGCCACCTTAAGCGCACCCCTCTATGTGACTGACGCCACCTATGCCGCGAACAAATTAGGAAGGAAACCAAGTTAAGCTACTTCGCCGAAAGAAGTAATCTTTTGATCTTTTCCTCAAGCCCCAATGTCCCGCCTACCATGAATTAAAATTTGTATATTAAAACAATACTAAGTCATTTTCACCAGAGAGTAGTTAAAATACGATTTGAGCATATCGTCATGGAAAAATATTGAGTGGAATTTTAACAAAGGATAAAAAGGTACAGAAGCCTGATCCAATTCATGAAAGTACAAAGTTCAAGCCCATCCCTTAGACACATGTCCAAAGGTTTCGGCTCATGGATTCGTGGACTAACAGGATTATGAATCGTTTAGGCTCCGTTTGGTTGGCGTGGATTATTAATTGGGAAGTATTATTTTTTCTAAAATTTAAAATATCACGTTTCATTCATTTTTTTGAGTAGTTAGAAAAGTAAAAACTTTCCTAATTTAGGAAAAGTAATAGCACTTTTCTTGGATTCCCAACACCCCTTGATGATATTTAGATTACTTTCCTTGTGAATTTAATCTAAAAATTATACTGATCAATTTAACCATTCTTTCTCTTCACCCTACGACAACTCTTTTATAAAAACCTATCTCATCTTCAACTAATGTTACGAATAATGTACCGGACTTAGTATCGGATTGATTTAATAATTAAAAATATATAAAAATAAATATGATTCCTTAGAAAATAAATCTACGGAAAGTAAAGATATTCACATGTTTGGATACTTATAAAAATTTTAATAGGAAAGTTTGGTGAATTCTTATTATAGTGTTTGGTATGTAATAGTATTTTATATAATGTAACTTAATTTTGACTTGTGTTTTCAATTATATCCCT
>JANZLF010000006.1:33188091-33204367 GCA_026546835.1 Erythroxylum foetidum | reverse complement strand
TTCGAAAAAAATATATATTTATTGTTCTTTAAAATAGTTTGAAAATGTGTCGTAAGTTTTCGCATATGAATTTGTGAATGAATTTTGAGTGATATGGGAATGATTTCAATTGTTCCAAAATTGTTGTATTTTGTGGCTTTTGGATGATTTGGGAAATGATTGTACGATTGGTATGAAATTTTGTGTGATAAATTGTGAAATGTTGATGGAAAAGCTTAGGAAATGTGTCACGTGCATGACAAACAAGTTTTTGAAATGTGTCATTAGGCAATCTGTTCCCAAGTTGTGAATTGCATATTATGTGGGTTTGGTTTGGTCTCTTAAGTATGTCAAGTGCACTTATCAAAAAGGCTTCTCCTGCCTGCTCGCTAAGGCATAAAGCTCCCTCAAGGACTTCCCTAAGTTTACGGCTACACAAGACTGCTATGCGAAAATGTGTAGTACGTTCTGTTTTTGGACCAACCCAAACCATTATGATGTGTTATGTGTTCATGATGTGTGACAAGTTTCAATGAAGTCATGATTTGTGATGTTTATAAATTTTCTTGATAAGTTGTGAAGTTTGAAAATATGTGACATGGTTTTCAATTTGAATTTTACAATAGAAATAAATAATTCAATGATTTTTGCTTATTTCTTGGTTATAAACTTGTTACTCACGAGTGTTAAGCTCACCCCTCTCATTCCCATCTCCAGGTGATGAGAAAGAGATCGGATGAAAGAAAGTCAAGGCAATTGTTTGCTTATGTATATGTTGTATTGTTAAGTTGGATTGTTGTAAAAACAAGACTTTAAACATATGTTGAGAATTATGGGATTTTTGTATCTTTTGTTGTATTTTGGGGATTTTGTGAAATGATGTATTTTGGCTTGAAAATGCCATTGATGTTTGTGAAATTATTAATTTATGATGTAAATGAAATATGAGTTTGTGTATGGATGATTGCCCAATTGAAATGTAAATTTGTGTATGGATGAGGTGGAGTTGGACTATGAATTAATTAAGGATGAAATTCAAGTTTTCACAAGGATAAAATTTGTGTTCTGAGTTCCATGAAAAATCTGGAATAATCTGGGTCGAATTAGCCAAAGTTGCCTTTATGAAAATTGTAGTTCGTCTTTATAGCTTTTCAACGCTATAAAGTATGCAATTTTTGGCCATCGGAATCAAAAGATATGATTGTTACAAGTTATGATGTTGTATAGGATTTGTGTATGATGGCAGCTAGGATAAATGATAGGAAATTGTGGTTTTGATGATCCAAATGGATTGATATTTGAGAGTTATATGAGATAATTTTGGTGTTTGAGTTGTTATGAATGATATTGTAATAGTGGAAGTGAATTTGAGAAAATTCTCAAACTTTTATGAGGGTAAATGTGTGTTCTATTTTCCAGGAGACAAATGGACTGATTTAGATGTAATTAGACAAAGTGGTCTGCATGAAAGTTGTAGGTTGTCTTTCGATCTTTCGAACGATATAAAGTATGACATTTTTGGACAATGGAGCTGAAAGATATGATTTTTAGAAGTTATGTTACTGTTTTAGGAAGACATTAATTAGACAGCCACTTTGAGGTAGATTTTGACTCCTTTAGAGGACGATTTGGTATTTTTGTCCTTCATAGAAGTTGTAGATCTTCCTTTTAACTTCCATTGATACCAAATTTGCAAATTTTGGAGTTCTGGGTCATAAGATCGAAATTTTGGAAGTTAGGTTTTTGGAGAAAACAAAAATCCAGGAGGTCGCACGCGTCGCGTGTGCGACGCTGCTCATTCGTGCACACTCACGAGGGAGACGTGTCGAGAGTGCGAAGCCGCGCTTTCGCGCACTCTCAAGAGCGAGCGTGTCTCGGGGCGACCCCGTCGTGATCGCGACAGCGTCGCAATGCGACGCCGCCCTTTTTCCACCCTTAACCCAACTTCTTTTCATTCTTTTGCTTATAACTTTTCTGTCTGACTTCCGATTGACCCTATTTTTGAAGCGCTGGATTCCTAAGTCATTCCTTTACCTCTAAATAAAAATTTGTAGGTTTTGATATTCTTTTGAAAAAGATTGATTGAATCAAAGTGAGAGGATCGATTTAAAGAGTACGAGTTGGATATGTTTCTGAATATGCTTCAGTATCTTGGTGATATCTTGAGCTATAGAGCTCCGAATGAGGTGGTTCTTATTTCTAAATAGACTAGATACATGAAGCTACAATTCATTTGAAGGAATTGAATTTTAATTCAGTCTTTAATACGTTTAGTTTCTGGAGTGAAGTTGGGTATAGTGCATAGTCTCAGATTAGTAATTTCCATAGTGTGAGTTCGCCCTTTTAGGCTTGAGATGTTATGAGAATGATGAGGAACCGATGAGGGCTAATGAAAGTAATTTGAAGTAACTCTATAAGGAAATCTGCTCATGCTTTATAAGGGTTAAATGAATTAACCCTACATGGTAAGACGTACATGTCTTATGTTTTCGAAGAGTGTGAAAAAAATTTACTACGAAAAATTTACTAAGAAAAAATGAGGAAGATCACGTTTCATGATTTCGCAAGCATAGGATTCCGGATTCTAGCGGGATCTAACATGGTTGGTATCAAAGCAAGAAGATGAATCGGTTTCGTTTAAGGAATTTCTGTAGGTTTAAGTTCATGTTAATGATCCAAGGTTGGGTTTCAAAAATGGTGCCCAATAGACATAACCACAAATACTGAATCTATGTCTAACATATCAAACTACGTAATATTTTATTTCTAAATATTCACAACTTTCCTTATCTTACACTCTGATAAAACACCATTCTTCTCATTGTTTCTAATAGTCCAAACTCTTAACGAAAGTTCATACATGTCACTCATACGATTGCAATTATTGAGATTTTATACTTATCAGTACCCTTTTCTAAAGGTGAGGAATCACGTATAGCAGATCCTTGCAAAACTCCTCGTGTTTTTTTACGAGGTGACATTTTACTCCTTCAATTAGACATTATATTTTTAGCTTACTTTCATTTTGAATCTTATTTCCTACATGTATGCATGATATGCATGTCATTTAATGGAATCAATCAATTTACAATGCAAACAATTTATCACAAATCATAATAATGCATAGCACAACTTATTCTAAGCCTAGGACTCTTTAAAGTCTATGCTCTGATACCATAAAATGTTGAACCCTGTTCTCGAAGCCCAAGATGTTGGACCTCGTTCTCGAAGCCTAGCTATTCAGAGTCAAAAAGTGTGCGCGGGTTTCCTTGTAGGGTTATTTTAATGAACCCTTACTTCCTTTCGATAAATCTTTTTGAATTCAACACCAAAAGCTATCAATTTTTTGTATGGAAAGGTATAAAATCGTGCTCCAAATGAAGTGATTCTTGAAGCAATTACTATAACTTTCTCTACAAATGTTGGATTGACGTTGTTTTTAGACGGTTTGAAAGAGGACTTCTAGATCTACAACTTTTATGAAAAATTCGAAGTAAAATTTTGTCATTTGGACAAAGCACGTACCGTGTGCAATCACACGAACAACCCGTGTTTCTTTCGGGTTTGATTGTGCTTCTACATTAAGAACACACGACCAGTATAAATATACATGGCCTAACTGTGTAACCTTTGGGTCTGGCGATTTCTTTTGGAGGTTCAAAACACGAACTGTGTGAATTCACACAGGTAGACCGTCTAACCCACGGGTCTGGCAATTTTTCAACATTAGGAATACATGGCCCGTGTGAATATACATGGCCTGACCGTGTAAACTTCGAGTGAAACAAAAATTTTCACCCTCCAAGACCCCTCCAATAGATCCTAAATCCATTCTAACATCCCATTTTCTCATAATCTCCTCAAATTCACCTCTTCTAATGCAAAACCACTTCATATCCATTTAACTACTAAATACATCTCATTAATTCTTGAATCTCAACTCCAATGGCTCATCACATATAAGCTTTCCAACTCCAACATGTTATTCTAACATTAGCAACAATTGGCAATCTCAACCAAAAGATAA
Source organism: Erythroxylum foetidum (assembly GCA_026546835.1). Classification (NCBI taxonomy): domain Eukaryota; kingdom Viridiplantae; phylum Streptophyta; class Magnoliopsida; order Malpighiales; family Erythroxylaceae; genus Erythroxylum; species Erythroxylum foetidum. Next base: position 33,200,361 of record JANZLF010000006.1, on the reverse strand, counting down.
GCACATCCATCATACTTAAACTTTAAAATAACATAGTCATACAAAATGGAACTTCTCAAGTTCTCATTCTCATTTCTAAACACAATGAATGCTTGAACAAACTTTAATTACATATCAACATACACATCAAACTCAATACAAAATACAAAAGATGCTCATGTTTGATATGCCTATAAAGCTATCCAAAATATTCACTAGCTTAGTACAAAGGATTTCTAGCTATCTTGGAGTTCTGAATACCTTGCAAGAATCGCTAATCTTTTCGGTCTGCGCCTGAGGAGGGACAATTATGGATTGAACTACACAACTCAGTGGCTCATATATTTATAGCCATTGGCAATGAGCCACACAATCAAACATATATAAATATCCATATAGTCATATATGTTTTGTCTTAATCCAACAATGAAATCTCAACATTCATAATTCTAATACACATCTCATAGAACATAATGGATGTAATTCACATCGAACCATAATAGTTAAAATTTCATCATAACTTGACACATCAAAATGCAAATGTACAAACAATTGGTTCAAAGGTTCCGTGAAACAAAATAGAGAAACCAAAATTTACTCCATGAAAGAAACGAGTCCACTTTTCGGATCTCGTGTACCACAAGCAGACAGCCGAAAAAAGACTTTATGTCGATATGCACGTAACTACGAAACGATTCCACTCTTGCACAAACACAATCAATTTTCATACTCAATTCAATCATTCATAAATTCTTATTCTCATGCTTTTCTTCTTTCTATTCAAATCAAATTGTCATGATACAATTTCAAGCCATAACATGATTATACTCACAATTCAATCTTCTAAAAATGTCATACATCTTTCAATGCATAACTTAACATAAAACACATCATAATGCATTTTCCACATCATAGAAATTCACAATTTAGAAATTTAAGCATAAACACACACACATAGGCAAATTGCCCATTTACACAATAACCATAAATATTTTACCCACCTTATAACTCTTGAAAGTCCAAACTCAATTATGCCCCTCCTCTTGCTCTTAGGTAGGTTGTTCTTGATTCTCTAACACAACCAAAAATTCTCATTCAATTCCAAATCAAGTGGAAATCTCCCAAATTTTCATAATCATAACAAAATTCCTAAAACTTCAAAATAACAACAAATGAAATCAACACAAATCAAGTTCAAACCTAACCTACCTATAATCCATCTAGGTTAGAAAACCCAATTCCTAGCTTAAAAACCCTAAGATCGAACGGGTTCCCTTAAACCATCTTCTTCCATATTCATTCCCAACACAAAAACCCTTTTCTCTTTCTAACTCCTTCTCTAACAAAGCAAGAAGAGAAATAAAGCTTACCTTGAACAAATCTTCTTCCTTCTTCTTCTGCTTTCCTTCTTTTTCTTCTTTCCTTCTTCTTTTCTTCTCTCTACGACTCTCTCCTTTTCTCTTCTTCTATTTCACATTTTGCCCTCTTTTCTAACTCCTATGATTTTCCTCCTCTTCTTTTAAACAAGATCACATTTTTGCTTGCTCTTCCCTTTTTAACCTTCATTTAATTAGTTCTCCCAATTTTGCCCCTTTTAGTCCATCAACTACTAACATCTTAATTCCTTATTCTGAGCAGGTAAATGAAGAAATTTGACAACGTTTCCTTCTAGAAAAATGTTCCTCATTGTCTTAATTTTCTAATGATACCAAAATCATTCTATTTGGTTTGGAAATTTTGTAAGTTATATCTCAAACATTTCCGAACTATTCTTATACTGAAATAATATTCTATGCTTAAATTCTATAAAAAAATTAAAATTCTTTGAGACTAAATTAGAACTCTATTTCATCAGATAAGTTGTAGCACTATTTCTCTAGTTTAATCCAAATTAAGAATCGTCTCATTTTTATAACTAGAGAAAATTTTTTGACTAAAACACCAAATCACACTCAATGAACATGTTTCGATTTACAACTTCCAATATTTTACACCCATCTCGTCCTAACTATCTTTTTTACTTTATTTCAAATTCAAGAATTCTTCTTTTCTTTACACATAACTAATCACCAAAATTTCTCATTTAATAGTTCTAACTTTCAATAAAAGTTTGGGTCCAACACTAATACTATAAATGTAGGCACTGGTCATTTGAGTTATTATACAAGTGAAAGGTGAAAAAATAAAGATGCAAGTGTTGTGAATGGTGATATAAATAAAATTAGAAATTTGTTGTTCTATATGTACTAAAGTTCTACTTAGTATAATAAAAGTTTTCTTATCATCCAATTTAGTCCTCCATATATTCAACATTTACATCCTTATCTGCTTCATATATTTATGTTAGCTACTATATGAAAGTCAAAATTTTATTCTTTATAAACCTAACTAAGCTTGGTTTTATTCTTTTACAGGGATTATTGCAGATGTTACAGTTCAAAAGGTTGTATAGCTTATAAACAAGTGGAGCATCAGACCATGTAATGTTCATTGTGACTTATATTATAGAGCATAACCACTTAGCACCAACACATAAAAATTCACTCGCTAATTTTTTTACTTTTAAATTTACTAATTGAAATAAAATTAATGAGGTTTGCTTCAAACATTTAACCATTAGAGATGCAAATCATTATAACAAACTTGGACTTCAATTGGGATGTTCTTTCCAATAGGTTTCCAATGGTAATAAATATGTAAATCTCTTTTAATTCATCATCTTCTTTGATTCATTCGTGATTATTGTACCTATTTGCGAATCTCTTTTGTTAGATTACTAATGGATACAAAAATAAAGTAGATGAGTTACTAAATCAGCATGGATTAGAAGAAGAATAATTGAACAACTAATTAGAACTTCCCGAGATAATATTGTGTTTCTATTTTCAAATATATTTATGTAGACGAAAAGAGGAATGAAAACTTATACAGATATACATGACCTTTTGAAGTTGACATAACTCAAACTCCGATTGATCATTCCCCTCAACTTCAAGCTCTCCCTCTTTATATCACAAACATATACATCTACACATGTAGTTTGAATTGCTAATGCATTAATTATTAAATTTCTTTAGTAAATAAATGAATTGTTAAGAAAGAAATAGAGAAGAAACAACTCAATAAGAACTAAAGAAGCCAAAGATAAAGAAAGAAAAAAAGAGGAGAGAGAAGATAGGAGAGAGGAGAGACATGAAACTTTACTGTTTTTATTTTTTATTTTTTTGATCCCCGTTATCATGTAGGGTACAGATTTAATAATAGATTTAGCAAAAATACTTTTTATAATAGAAGATTGACAAATAATTAAGCTAATTTAGAGTTTAAATTGAATATTGTCATGCAGAAAAAATGAGAATTAAGAAACATTATTAAAGAGTATTGTGAGCTTTAAAAAAAATTCTACACCTACCATTGAATTTTGGAAGATTTGGCGGTTGGACAAGTAAAAGAGGTATGGTTTGATCATATGAAAAAAGGGATCAAATTCTGTGTACTCATAACTCTGTACTAACTACGATCTTATTTTTCTAAGGCCCACATATTTATATAAATAGAATCGTTTTTAGAACAAAGTTGATATACAATTATAAATACAGAAGATCTTATCTCTTAAAAAAGACTTGTTTGTTACGACAGCATTCGTTTTACGTTGTCACTATCTCATAATATTCAATCTTTGCGTTAATAAAATAGTTTTTTTAGTACTTATATTTAAAGAAAATGTTCAACCGAATATTTAGAAAGAGCAACCGCATCCCACGCTAAAACCATGTAATTAGCATATAGACCAAAACCAAAGCAAGAAGCAACCTCCATGCAAAATATAGGCCCTCCCCAAAACTAATCCATCAGGGTCAAGCTAAACCAGAACATCCATTAGCCAACACCAAAATGTAGCAAATTTCTAATAACCTCCCCTAAAACCTCTCCCATCCACACCAATCTCTCCCTTCTCCTCCTTTTCTCTCTTCTTTTTCCCTTCCCTTTTCCTCTTACAGGAAATTCTCTTTCTCCTGTCATTGCGAGGAGATTCTGAGAGAGAAAGGAGAAGAAGTGTCCTTCCTCTCTCTCACCCGCCATTCATAATAACCCTCATTGCCACTTCTCTTCATCCCAACAATGGCCTTCCCTTTGTACATTCTTCTCCTGCTACTTTTCACCTTTCCTCTCTCCTTCTCCAAACTCACTCCCGATTACTACAAGGAATCATGCCCCGACTTTCAAAGGATCGTCAGGGAAATCGTCACCACCAAGCAAATGTCCAACCCCACCACCGCAGCAGCCACCTTACGTACCTTCTTTCACGACTGCATGGTCGATGGCTGTGATGCTTCCGTTCTCGTTTCCTCCAACTCCTTTAACCATGCAGAGCGTGACGCTGATATCAACCTCTCCCTTCCTGGTGACGCTTTCGACGTCGTCATCAGAGCCAAGACAGCCCTCGAGCTTTCCTGTCCTAAGACTGTGTCCTGTTCAGACATTCTCGCTCAAGCCACCCGTGACCTCATCACCATGGTCGGAGGACCCTTTTACCCTGTTCGTCTTGGTCGCAAAGACAGTCTTGTCTCCATGTCTTCTCGTGCCGAGGGACAGATTCCCCGAACCAACATGACTGTGGAAGCCATCATCAAACTGTACGCTACTAAAGGATTCACTGCACGAGAGATGGTTGCGTTGATGGGGGGTCACACCATTGGATTCTCTCACTGCAAGGAATTCGTTGACAGGCTCTACCATTACAACAAGAACACCCCGACAGACCCCGCACTCAATCCTAAATTCGCCGCAGCATTGAAAGCCATGTGTAATAACTATAAAACTGATCCAACAATGTCCGCTTTCAACGACGTGTACACCCCTGGCAAGTTCGATAACATGTATTTCCAGAACTTAGTGAAGGGATTGGGGCTTTTGGCTTCTGATGATGCACTAGTGAGGGATCCAGTAACAAAGCCATTTGTGGAGCTTTATGCAAAGAATCAGGATCAGTTCTTCAAGGATTTCTCTCTTGCAATGGAGAAGCTCAGTGTTCTTGGAGCTAAGACTGGGAAGAAGGGAGAGGTTAGGAACAGGTGTGATCATTTCAATATGATTCACACATAAACAAGTCGTCGTGGCTTGTGAAATAGAAATGGATGCGTGGAATGTTATCATTATTTAATTGTTTAAATGTTTTTGTTTGAAATTGTTTCATAGATGTGTTTCTTGTCATGTATGAATCATCAATGAAATTGCCATGTTAACGGATGAGAATGGTGATGATGTATGTTCTATAATCATGTTACTGTTCTAATTATAGCCAATGTCATTGACCTACTAGAACGTGGAGATTGTGGGTGATGACAGGGGAACCTATCTGCATAATTTGTACGTTTTAACTTCTAGCTTAAATGATTCAAATGCTAAACACTGGCTTAACCTGTAAGTTTCTCAAAGTTGAGCCTTCTTACTGAACTTTAATTTGACAATACATCTAATGACACCCTTCCAGAGTAAACATGCAAGTTTCTCCTCACGCCCAGATTATAGATCGCAGCAATTCATTAGGAATAAATGATAACGGTTGATTTCGCAAACATTACAACAGCAGCAAAACTACAGAGATTGAAGATTAATTCACATTATTATGACCCAATCTTATCTGGCTGTTGCCGAAGCCATACATTGATGTTATGGATTTTCACAATTACTTCCTCATTAAGGAGAAAGGGAAACCATGACGACCAACATGTTCCTTGTCTGTCACTTTGAGGGTATAGAGAAACAGATTTGGAAACATGAGATGCATCAAAGACCAAGTTTTGATTGTGATGCAAAGGGCTGAAACTAATTAGAGACTCCCCACAAAGTATTGACACGGTTGCATAAGAAGTGGCACCAAAACATGGAAATGAATGACGGCAATGTTAGTGGATAATGCAAAATATCTTGCCGCACTTTCATTCACGTTTTTTAATTAGTCATGTTTTTTCAGTTTAATAAGTCAATAGTTGTTATTTATGTTCCTATTATCTTCTTAACGTGATCTGTTAATTTCCTTATAATTTGGGATTAGTTGAGATTGGATTTGTATTTAAGAAGTTTCAGATGAATAAAGTGAGTATCTTCGAACCTCCAAATTTTGTGCCTTCCAGTTGCTTGTTATATTGTCTCTATAGATCTCTCTGTTTTTGCTCTTCTTAAACCTTTGTTTTTTTTTGTTTAACACCTGCTCAAATTTAACATCTGGTATCAGAGCAAGGTTCAATCTAGATGGCCAACAACACTGCAGGAGTAAATCTCTCACAACCATCAGTACCAATTCTTCAAGGTCACAACTATAACATATGGAGCATCAAGATGAAAACTTTGTTTCTTTCTCAAGAATTATGGGATTTACTGGAAAGTGGCTACGATGAAGGTGCATCAGCTGAAATTCTTAGAGAGATGCGAAAGAAAGATGCCAAAGCCCTTTTCTTCATTCAACAAGCTGTAGATGATGCCATTTTTCCTCGAATTTCAGCAGCAACAAGAGCAAAAGAAGCATGGGAGATACTCCAGAATAGTTATCAAGGCACAGAGAGGGTGCTTACAGTCAAACTTCAGAAGCTTTGCAGGAAATTTGATTGCTTCTTTATGAAAGATGGTGAATCCATGCATGAGGATTTCAACAAAGTCATGGAAGTTGTGAATCAGATGAGAAAGTACGGTGAGCAGTTGTCTGATCAAAAGGTTGTTGAGAAAATTTTGCGAAGCTTGCCTAGAAAGTATGAGTCTGTCGTGGCTGCCATTGAAGAATCAAAGGACTTAAGAGTCCTATCTATTGATGAATTGTTGGGATCTTTGCAATCTCATGAAGACAGACATAATAGTTATGAAGAAGTAACTGTAGAGAATGCCATTTCACACCAAACTACAGTTGTCCAAAGATGGTGGACGTAGCAGCAATGGTCAAAGCAGTCGTGGTGGGTATTCTTCTCGTGGAAGAAGAGGTGGAAGAGGCTATAGAGGAGGTGGACGAGTTGGTGATCAGAACCAAAGTCATACTACAGCCAATGAGACAGGTGAAACTTATACTCAAAAATTTACATGTTATAATTGCGGAAAGCCTGGCCATATAGCAAAGTTTTGCTGGCAGAATGGAAACCAAGCAAATTTAGTTGAGCAAGAATATAAAGATGAATGTGAAAGCTTATTTCTTACTTGCTTTGCTACTAAAGAGTGTGCTTCTAGTGTGTGGTATATAGATAGTGGCTGTAGTAAACACATGACTGCAGATTTGGCAGCCTTTATCAATTTGGATAAGTCAATTAAGACGAGAATTAAGACAGCAGATGGAACGATTCGTCAAACATAAGGAAAAGGCGTTGTTAAGGTGAACAATTGCAGCATTACAGATGTTCTCTATGTGCCTGATTTGGATTCCAATCTTTTAAGTGTAGGTCAATTTTTGAGAGAAGGTTACTCACTTGTTTTTGAAGATCTCTCATGCACGGTGTTTTTTGATAAAACCAAAAAGAATATGTTGTTTCAACTTCCCATGGCCAAGAACAATATATTTCCTCTCAATCTTGACGATCAACACAAAGCACTCTCAGCCTCATTGGAAGAAGATAACTGGTTGTGGCATTATAGGTATGGACATTTAAACTTTACCAGCTTAAGTTTGATGTCTAAGCATAATTTTGTGGATGGATTACCTGTCCTAAACCCTGCTATTGATGTATGTGAAAGTTGTATGATTGGTAAACAACATAGAGATTCTTTTCCAAAGAATAGTAGCAAAAGAGCATCTACAGTGGCTGAATTGATTCATGCAGATGTTTGTGGGCCTATGTGCACTCTCTCTCTCAACAAAAATAGGTATTTTTTAGTTGATGATTTTAGCCGAATGGTTTGGGTGTACTTTATTAATGAGAAGTCAGACGTGCTGTCAATTTTTAAAAAATTCAAACTTTCCATTGAAAAGCAAAGTGGACAGCCTTTGAAAATATTGAGAACAGATCGTGGGGGTGAGTTTATTTCCAAAGAATTTGATAAATATTGTGAAGAATTTGGTATTCAAAGGCAATTGACAGCTAGTTACACTCCACAACAAAATGGTGTGGCAGAGCGTAAGAATCGAAGTCTTGTGGAGATGGCCAAGAGTATGCTAAAGTCCAAATGTCTACCAAAAAGTTTCTGGGCAGAGGCAATCCATACTGCAGCTTATATTCTAAACCGGAGTCCCACATTTGCTCTTTCAAATCAAACACCTTTTGAAGCTTGGCATGGATGGAAGCCAAAGGTAACACACTTTAAAATTTTTGGTTGTGTTGCTTATGTTCTTGTGCCTTCACAACGGAGAGAAAAGCTTGATGATAATAGTGAGAAATGCATATTTGTGGGTTATAGTATGGAAACGAAAGGATACCGATTTTATAATCCTGTTTCTAAAAAGTTACTTGTAAGTCGTGATGTGGTATTTGATGAGAAAAGTATGTGGAACTGGAATGAGATGCAGCCTGGTGTAAGTCTTCTTCCAAATGATGATGAATTTGTCCCTGAACAAGTCGAAAATGAGGATAGCAATGACATATCAGATTCTTCACCATCTAATACTACCACTTCAAGTCCCTCCAGCTCAACATCATCCTCTTCTTCAAGCACACCACCACGAAAATGGAGATCTCTGTGGGAAATTAATGAACAACTTGATGCCTGTCAGCTTGCAATTGTTGAAGAGCCAAGCAAGTTTGACGATGCTGTGAAAAGCAGTGAATGTCAAAGAGCCATGGATGAGGAGATGGAAGCATTAGAAAAGAATATGACATGGGAGCTGGTTGATTTACCATTTGGAAAAGAGGTAGTAGGGCTGAAGTGGGTGTACAAGCTAAAATACAAACCAGATGGGTCAGTTCAGAGGCACAAAGCTCGGTTAGTTGCACGTGGTTATATGCAGCGTGAAGGCATTGATTTCGAAGAAACGTTTTCTCCGGTAGCAAGGTTTGACACCATTCGAGCTGCTCTATCTATTGCTGCATATTATAAATGGAAGGTTTTCCAATTTGATGTCAAATCAGTTTTTTTTAATGATTTTTTAGAAGAAGAGGTTTATGTGCAACAGCCTAAAGGTTATGAAATTGCTGGTAAAGAAGGAAAAGTGTATAGATTGAAAAAAGCTCTCTACGGCCTCAAGCAAGCTCCAAGGGCCTGGTACAGGAGAATTGATACACATTTTTGCACAAATAAATTTCAAAGAAGTGCAAGTGAGCCCACTTTGTATGTCAAGACAAAAGGAGATTGTGAGGTACTGATCATTTGCCTTTATGTGGATGACTTAATTTATACTGGAAATAGTGTGGATTTGATTAATGAGTTTAGGAAGATAATGGTAGATAAATTTGATATGACTGATTTGGGCTTAATGAGTTATTTTTTGGGTTTAGAAGTGAAACAATGTAAATCTGGAATTTTTATTTCACAAGAAAAATATGTGAACGATCTTCTTACAAAATTCCATATGAAAGATTGCAATCCAGTTACAACTCTCATGATTACCAATCATAAATATTGCTTGGATGATGGAGAAGAGAAAGCAGATTCGCAGGTGTATCGAAGTTTGGTGGGTAGTTTACTCTATTTGACGAATAGTCGCCCGGATATTTTGCAAGCTACCAGTCTCCTATCACGGTTTATGCAAAGTCCAAGCAAAGTGCATTTTGGTGCTGGAAAGAGGGTGCTTCGATATTTAAGAGGAACAAGTTCTTATGGGCTTTTTTATTCTAACAGTGGAAATTTTGAGCTGTGTGGTTTTTCTGATAGTGATTGGGCAGGTTCCTTAGATGATCGCAAAAGTACTACGGGCTATTTATTTATGGTTGGGTCAAGTGCTATATCCTGGAGTTTGAAAAAGTAGCCATCCATAGCTTTATCATCTTCGGAGGTTGAATATATGGCAGTTACGTCAGCAGCATGCCAAGCAACTTGGATAAGGAGAATTTTGCAAGATATGAGAATTGAGCAAAAAGCAGCAACAACAATTTTTTGTGACAATCAGTCCACTATTTTGATGGCAAAAAATCCAGTTCATCACCATAGAACAAGACACATTGACATTCGGCATCATTTTATAAGAGAGCAAGTTACAGAAAGAAATATCAAGTTGGAGTACTGCAATTCAAAAGAACAAATAGCAGATCTGTTTACAAAGGCACTTTCTTTTGAACGATTTGCATATTTCAGAGACAAACTAGGGGTTGTAGATTTTTGCATTAAGGAGGGGTATGTTAGTGGATAATGCAAAATATCTTGCCGCACTTCCATTCACGTTTTTTAATTAGTCATGCTTTTTCAGTTTAATAAGTCAATAGTTGTTATTTATGTTCCTATTATCTTGTTAACGTGATATATTAATTTCCTTATAATTTGGGATTAGTTGAGATTGGACTTGTATTTAAGAAGTTTCAGATGAATAAAGTGAGTGTCTTCGAACCTCCAGATTTTGTGCCTTCCAGTTGCTTGTTATATTGTCTCTATAGATCTCTCTGTTTTTGCTCTTCTTTAACCTTTGTTTTTTTTGTTTAACACCTGCTCAAATTTAACAGGCAATAGCGATCATCTATCTTTCCTTGAATCTCAACTCCTCTCGTCTCCCTCACCTTAAGAGCATTCTGATGATCTCCCAATGCTTGCAAGTTCCTGAATTCCTTGAGGCAAATTGGACATTTGTACTTCTTATGCTCCAGTTGATGCACTACAGTTCTCTTTCTTGAGTGTGCCACCTTAGATAAGACTCGGTCGAACAAATTTCTTCCATTTTCTTCTTCAGATTCCACGATCAGTTTCTTACACTTGGTACAAGGATTTACCTCAAAGCCGAATAACATTACCAGTTTCAACTCCATCTCTATTCATAAATTCCCGAGATAGAACCCAGATTTTCAAACTTAAAATAAAAGGAGGAATGAAAGTATAAAATTATGTTTCTCCCTTAAGTTCCCTTTGTTGTTGTTATCGATCGATCATGCACAAACAATCGACTAGAAAATAGAAAACGTAGAGAGAGAAAACTAGTGTGAGAATGAGTTTAGAAACAGGGGCAAACAGAGGATGTTTAAGAACTCAGCAGAAACTGAGATTTCACTCAATAATTCGTACAACACATCTTCTGTAATCATTTACATATTTATAGCTAAATTGTTAACTGTCATCTAACGGTGTTTAACCGACTATTCTTGAACGTCTTGAATTCTTGCATCTTGAGTCTTTACGTAACTGCATGGTTTGTTGAAAACGTCTTCATGTTGTCTGAATATTCCTGAGACATAACACCTACATTCTCCTCCTTGGATCAGGAATTTAACTTCTGAGCCCCCACCATTGTTCTTAATTGCTGAAAACGCGACTCATGAAAACCTTTGGTGAAAAGATCAGCTTTCTGATTCTCCGTGGAGATATACTCTAATTTTAGCTCACCCTCTTATTGTACGTCCCTTAGATAATAATATCTAAGCTTGAAGTGTTTTGTTTTACCATGAAATACTGAATTCAACGAAATCGAAATTGCTGCCTGATTGTCTACATATATCACCGTAGCTGAACTCAGATGAATTTGTAGATCTCCAAGCAATTTTTTATCCACACCACTTGCTTCGTTGCTGCAGTTGCTGCTACCAATTCCGCTTCAGCTGTAGAAAGGGCTACCAGTTCCTGCTTCTTCGAACTCCATGAAAAACATGCTGAACCCAACGTCAGACAGTATCCAGACGTGCTCTTCATGTCCTCAGTTTCACCTCCCCAGTCACTATCCGCATAACAACTAAGCTTACAGTCATCAGTTCTCTCATATAACAAACCGAAATCAACAGTCCCCTTCAGATACCTTAGCACCCTTTTTATAGCCGTTACATGTTGTATTCTAGGATTGCTCAAGTATCTGGAAAGCAAACTTACTGAATACATTATATCAGGTCTTGTAGCTGATATATACATCAGGCAACCTACCATGCTCCTATAGTTCCTACAGTCCACCTCATTTCCATCTTTCTTCTTTAGGAATTTCTCCTTCGGACATATAGGTGTTGAGACTGGCTTGTATTGATCCAGATTGAATTTCTTCAATACATCACGTACGTATTTCTTCTGACTTACTCTTATTCTTCCTTCACTTTGCTCAATCTCCATCCCCAAAAAATATTTCATTAACCCGAGATCTGTCATCTCGAATTTTTTGCCAAACTGTTGCTTCAGAAAACCTATCTGCTTCTCTGAACTGCCAGTGATTAACAGATCATCAACGTAAATTGAGATTACCACTTCATTACCTTC
>JANZLF010000006.1:33151867-33161965 GCA_026546835.1 Erythroxylum foetidum | reverse complement strand
ATGGTTTGGTTAAATTGTTATTTTGTGAGCACATATTTAATAATGGGATCACCATGACAAATGTGAGAATCGAGCACTTAAGAATTATATGTGTGAAGATGATTTGAGCATGATTATGTGCTTGTTTGGGCAAGAGAGGAACGTTTCGTTAGTCACGTGCACGTTGACATATAACCTTCTCCCGGCTGCCCGCTTGTGGCCAGGAGATCCTGAAATATCAGACTCGTTTTGTTCACGGTATAAGCTTCGGTTTATCCGTTTTGTTCCACAGAACTCTCGAGCCGTTTGTTTGTGCATTGCATCTATGAATTGTCAAGTATGTGCATAAATTGAGTGTTTTTGTATTGTTGATGTGGTGACAATTTTCAACTATGAGTTTTGAACTCAAACTTTGAAATTGACTGAGATTTGGGAACAAAGCGTTTTATGAACTCATTATGGTTTTTATACAACAAATGAACGTTTCAACGATTTTGCTTGTTCTTTGTTATAAACCTGTTACCCACGAGCTATAAGCTCACCCCCCTCCCCGTGGGTGTACATGTTGTATTGTTTTTAGTTAGTTTGTTGTTGAGAATTTTGGGAGTTGTATATTTTGTATATTCGGATTTCGATAGTGTTATTGTATTGTGGCTTGGAATGCCATGAGAGCATGTAAAACTCTATTCTATTGTTGTTAAGAAATCATGTATTAAGTATGGATGATGTTGAGTGGATGTATGCATTTGCGTATATGGATCAGGTTGATTGGAAATTTGGTATACTCGAGAAAGTTATGGATTAGATATGAATTTTGTGATTGTGAATTGTTGTTCTATATATTTATAGAAATGAGATGTGTTATGGAAAAAGGAATATAGGAATTGTATGAGATTTTAAGATTCATGTTTTCTTTGGACTACTCCAACGTTTATAGTTCGATGGTTGGACTTCGAGAACGGGGCTTATCATGTCTGGTAGCAGGGCAAGAAAATATTTCAAGGAACCACGCTTCAGGAATCAGAGTTGGGTTCTGGAAGCAGGATCCAACATTTGTGGTATCAGAGCAAGGAGATGAATCGATGAAGGTTTAGGACACGTCGTCGGAGTACAATCATATCATAGGGTATCTGTTTTGTCTTTGGGCTCTGAAAACGGGGCCCAACATTAATTTTGTCTTTAGAATTCTAGAATCTGACTTGAAATTGAGCATAGAATATTGTTTCAGTTCAAGAATAGTCTAAATTATTTGGAGTATAAATTTTTGGGTACTGAACCAAATTGAATGATCCTGATGTCATTAGAAACTTAAGACAATGGGAAACATTTTTCTAAAAGAAAGTGTTGACAAATTACTTTAGTTCCCTTATCAAAATGTTCATAGAGCATAGACCTAAAGGTCTGGAATTTTGGAGGTAGTATAAAAAGAAATGAGAGTTTGGATAATGTTTGATCTTATAATGTTATAATAACATTAATGAGTGAATTATTGATATTAAAGTACAAAGGCATGAGTATAATGAAATGAAGATGATCATATGATTATAGTTATGATTCAAAGGAGATGAGTAATGAGTATCTAGTAAAAGTGAATGAGAATTGGATATTATGAAAGCAAATAATGCTAAAAATGAGAATGTGCATAAGATGTGAAATTTGATAATATGCTCGTAATTGTCATTGAGCATGCATTGTACTTATTCCATATACACATTTATGCATAAAGGAATACTTATAATTTGTGTAAATTTTAATGTGTGTGCATCGTGTGTATTGCATAATTTTGATGTGCAGGATAAACGTCCACATTCAGACGTTTCCAGATCATGGAAGTTAATGTTAATCTGGAGCATACTATGAGTCGACCTAAATGGTCTTACTTTCTGATTGTTTCATTATGTATTATCAATTGATTGATTATGAAATGTGATTGTTCTGATTCCAGATATTGAATATCCAAGAAGTTTGATAAATGCATGAATAATAATATAAGTGCTCACTGAATGTGAATTGGAAGAAATAAGTGATACTCAACTTAAATGTTGAATGTCAAACTAAGGTCCGATGATATGTGTAAAGTGGAAATAAGTGACCGATTAAAAATATGTGAATGTGATGCATTTCATTACATGAATGCATGAAATTTAAAGGCAGTTGTGGCCGGAGTAACCACCGAAAAAGAATTTAAAGCTCAGAATGTTAAAAAAAAAAGTTTAGAGCTCAAAAAGTGATTAAGAGTCAAAGGCTCAATATGTAAAATGAGCCCGATATCCCCAACGGATACGAGACAGTTATCAATGAGCCTGATATCTACAATAAATACGAGATAGTTATAGGCACTCGGTCACAACAAAGTAACAAATAAAAATGAGTCTCATGTGCATTTCATTTTAAGTGATATGTGTATTTTAAATGATTAAAATGGTCGATTTGACTGCTATGAATGTGATGCTATATGTTAAATGAAGTGATGTAAATTATGTGAAAACATGATGTGATGTGTTATGTGATTGAGTAAACCATTGAGGATGGTCATTCACTGAGTTTGCAAAACTCACTCAAAATTTGCAATATTTTTTAGGCTCCAAAGAGTTACCCCGTTAGACTAACGAGAGTACAACCACTGCATTTAAGTAAGAGATAAAGGTCAAGATCAATTTGTGTCTACATTTGTATTTTCTTATTTTTGTATCGAATTGAGTCTTCCACAATTATTGTACATGGGAAATGTTCGTAAATGATTTTGTCTGGTAATAACAATAATGAATTTAAGTGTTTTGTATTTGTAATGGGCTTTAGTGACTAATGAAATTCGGATGATTTGTGAGATGATTGTAACCCTTGTAAATTGAAAAAGTTTATGAATAAAGTGGGCCCAATTGATTATTGATTTCTGCATATGCTTATGCTATTTTTGAAATTTTTGTACTGAGTTTCAAGTATTCGACTGTTATAACATGTCACCTTTATGAGGTACACACTCGGACATCACTCAGGATATCGGGTACGTGTCTTGTGAGAGTGGGGTGTTACACAACATCCTTATCTATTTGAACAATCAAGTAAGAATTTTGAGGATGAAATTTCTTTAAGGAGGGGAGAATTGTAATATCCTGTTAATCATAATAAGTCTAAAATAGTGTACAAGTGAGGTAAATGAGAAATTAGAAAGGGTATTTCATGCTTATGTATAATGTGGCATACACATACATGAGAATATTCATTTTTGCACATTAATATGATTGTACATGCATTCATTGACATTTTTTGGATACAATTTATTTATAAATAGTAATTGTGGATTTTATTGTCTTGAAAATTAAATTGGAGTGTACTAAAATTGATTTGGTAATTTTGGTGATATTTTGGGTATTTTGAAAATTTAGAGTTTTTTGGACTAGAAAAAATGTAGAATATGGACCAATTAATATGTGACATGTGGACCAATAGCTAAGAGACAAATGGTAGGATTTTCAGCAGACAAATGCAAGACATGCCAAATGACATGTGTCAATGAAGGATGAAGACATCTTGCATTGCATTATGTTTAGGTGGCAAACTTTTTGTCGGATCTTTCTATACCTCCTTCCTTGTTTTCCACCGAAACTCACTCCAAGCTTTCTTCTCTGCATTTTGATCTAATCCTTGCTTAATTACTACATCAAAGCTAGACATTTTTCCTTCATAAAATAGTTAAGAACCAGCTGAAAGTGGTCTTCATATTGCTGTCCACAATCTATTTCCACCTAGAGTTTGTGATGAATCATGTATGAATGGAGGCTTCAGTAATCTGAAGTTGTGAGCTAAAATTGGAAGATTAAAAAGTAGATAGCAAACCTGATCATATGGTATGTTAGTATAAGAATAATGTTTGAATTGGATTAAAATGCATATGATATTGGTGAAGAAGAATTGTTGGAATATGATAGTTGTAGTGTTTTCTCTGAACATCCTTTGTTCTTTTTGTTATAACTTCTTCTCCTGATATTCAAACGACATGAGACTAAAACCAATAGACTCATAACACATTGTTATTCATCTCCACCAATCTTTATGAACATCTGAATCCATTAAGAAAATATTTAGTGATAAATTTAGGATGAAAATGGTGATTGTGTTAGAATATTGTTAAATTGGAATGATTTCACTAATCAAGCTTCGGTATTTTGGCTATATTTTGATCTGTAGATTTCCAAAAGAGATGATTCTTGATTTAAATTGACCTAGTGACATTTGTCTACAAATTTTAATAAGAATTTTAATTTGAATTCTGTCTTTAAGGGTCTTGAAATTTAGCTTGAAATTGAGTTTTGGCTTAGGCTATAGCACTACCGATGATAGAAATCATGTCCTGTAGTTATCAAATAAACTGTATTGATGTAGGTCGAATCAAACAAAGTTGTCTTTACAAAAATTGTATCTTATTCTTTTATCTTTCAATTGGTATAAAGTTTGTAATTTTTGGATACTGGAATTGAGAGATATGAGTTGTACAACTTTGAGTACATGATTATGCACTAGCCAAAATTTCAAATGTACTCAATCTATAGTATATTGAGTATAACTTCTAGAATACTGAATCAAATTATATGATCTTGGTATCATTAGAAACTTAAGACATGGAAGAACAATTTTCTATAAGGAAGTACTATCAAATTACTTCACTTTCCTAATAAGAATAATCGTGCAAAGTAGACTCGAAAGTATGATTTTAGACAAATCAGTACTGATCAATTGAGTATTGATATATAAATGACTATTGTGACAAAAATAATGATAAGAAACTCAAGATTTTCGTGAACATGCATATATTCTGTATACCTATATATGCATAATTGAGTACGTGTATCATTGTGAAAAATAGTGATATGTGTATGTATTGTATGATATGAAGGATTACATTGAGCGCCACCATCCAGAAATTATCGGGACTTCAAGGCAATAGCTATCTGGAGTGTATGGTGAGTAACCTAGACAATCTCACTTAATATTTGTCTATTATATATTATGTTCTGAATGTGGATTGTTTGTACTGATTCCATACATGAAGGTTCGAAGATTTTGACTTATGAATGTGATATTGAAGAGTTCCTTGAATGTGAATTTGGTAAAATAAATGTTTCTTAACATGTTTGTTGAATGTTAGACTAAGATCCGATGATAAATATAAATGGGACTGTAAATGTGTTTGAATTAGATTGCAAATGGGAATGTTTGAAACAATGAATGATTGAATATGAATGTGATGCATTTCATACACGAATGCATGATTAAGTAATGATAGTTGTGACATTTGTAGCCACCAAAAATGAGCTTAAAGCACCGGAATGTGGTATAGATCCAAAGGCATGATATGTACAATGAGCCCTGTATCCACAACGGGTAAGGGTTAGCATCAATGAACTCAGTATCCACGATAGATACGAGACAATTTAGGCACTCACTCACAATAATGTAATAATTGAAAGTTGGTCACACGAACATTGCATATTGAGTGTGTTTGACTGATTGAATTATAATGTGGCCATGTATTTGTATGAAAATGGGTATGTGAAATGAATAATATGTGGTGCAATTTGCTAAATAAAAAGATGTGAAATTAACTGCTTATATGATTTGCTATGTGGCATGAATTGAGTGAACCATCGAGGATGGTTACATCACTGAGTTCGCAAAACTTATCAAAATTGCAACATTGATTTTTCAGGCCCAAGAGAGGACACTAGTGAAAGGGAGACGCTACAAGAAGATTATTTCTTGTACTTTTGTGAGAAAATGGCTCAAAAATTGGTCAGCTGAGATTGAAGGATTAGATAGAAGTTTTTGTAAAATTCTTTGTGTAATGTACTTAGTTTTAATACTGTAGATATATATTCAGATGGTTTTTTAAGTTACAATGTAAGTTTGGTTTTTATAAAATGAAATGAGGAATGCAGTTTGGCTTTAAAATTTGGTGACTTTTATGTAATAATAGATGATGTCATAATTAAGTTGGATACGTGTTTGCTCTAACATGTCATCAGGGCCGGCCCCGGGTAAGGGTAGGGTGGGCACCTGCCCAAGGCCCATCTTTATAAATGATAAAATAGGGCCTATTTTTGTTCTTATAAAAAAAATAAAATGAAACAAAATAAGGCCTACTCTTGAAAAAGGACCTATATTTTGTTTATTTGTATTCTATATGAGGGCCCAAAAATAGGCAAAAATATGAACGTTTTTTTTACTTTGCCCAGGGCCTATAAAATGTTAGGAACAGCCCTGCATGTCTTTATTATAGCTTATGTAATGGAATATTCACAGGTTGTTCCTGTAAGTAATCTATGATAATAAGGTGTTACATTTAGATTAGAGATCACAATCTTAAGGCATGTCGTTGCAATGCAGGATGTAGAGCATACCGAAAACATTTTGGTGAAGGTACAATGTAATGCCCTAATATCCCATATTTATTTTTGGCTCATTAAAATAATTATACATGTATTCCTTGACATTTTCAATTATAATTAATTTATAAATGTGATTAAAATGTGAATTGTGGATTATTTGTATTGAAAATTTATTTGGAGAGTATTATGCTTATTTCATAATTTTTGGTGAATTTTAGAGAATTTCTAAAATTTTAGGGTATTTTGGATTAGGAAAAATATAAAATAAGTGACAAATGGAAGAGTGACACGTGGTAGCATTGTATGTTGATACATGGCCCACATGTAAGGGACACACGTAGTCACGTGTTTTATTAGAAAAAAAAAGAAAACAATGGTGAAGCTTTGGTTGTTTATCGAAAGTATGCATCACAAAATTCTCTTTTGTGTCAATCATCACCAAAACACTGTTTTTGACTCTTACATCAATATTGTCCTTTGCAAAACAAACATTTCGATCTAGCTAGTGTTTGTTCCTACTTAATCTTGCTATTTTGTCTTGTTTCCAACCACCGAAACCCTGTTTATCACTATCATCATTACTTAATTTTTTCTAAAAAAAATCAAGTAGTGTTTTAGTTTTTTGGATACTATGTGAATGATTTTGATGATGTTTTAGTGTTGGAAGTGAATTCATGAATGAAGGGCAGCTTCGGTGATGTTAAAAATGAATTAAGTGAAAATAATGTGAAATGGACATTGTGCATAAATTGTTTCTATGATTGTGAGAGTTCAAGTTTAATGAGGTTTAGACAAGTACAGAAAAACTAGAATGAGGTTCTGTGTTTTTATTTGAGTGAAATTAAATCTTGATATGATGCAGAAGACATGAAATGCAATAGCAAGAGAAAACATAACAGAAAATGCAATAGTGAGAGAAAGCAGAACATGATGAAATACATATATGATTTCTGTTTTGATGTTTGTGTTTAATATTGCATTTTGAGATGTCTTGACAGTGAGCTGAATGAAAATAGAAGTAGAATATGTGGGAAAGTATAATTTTGAAAGAAATGTTGTTTAGAAATAATGGATTGCGTAGTAGAAGAGAGGAAGAAGAAGAGATGAAGTGTTGTAAAGTCTAGAAACTAATGGAGTGCACGATTGTGCACCCAAAGTTTTTCTAAACTGAACAACTTTGATACTTGTGATCATAACTGGTCATCCGACCTCCAAATAATATGAGATTTGAACCAAAAAATTCTTAACACATTGTTATTTATCTCCACCAAAATTTATAACCATCTGAACTAATTTGGAAGAGATTAATTGATGAGGTTTGGATGAAAATGTTGAGGTGTACTAGAAATTGATAACTGGAATGTTTTACTGAATATACTTCGGTATTTCGGCTACATCTTGATCTGTAGATTTTCAAATAAGTTGGTTTTTGATTCAGATTAAATTAGAGACATATGGATACAACTTTCTTGAAGAAGTCAAATTTTAATTCTATATCTAAGAATTTCAAAATTTGGCATGATTTTGAGTCTTGTCTTAGGCTGTAGAACTAATTGTGATAGAAATCATATCCTGTTGTTATAGAATAAACTATATTTATGTAGGCAAAATTAGATAGAGTTGTCTTCACAAAATTTGTAACTTGCTCTCTTATCTTTCAATTGGTATGAATTTTGTAATTTTTGGATATTGGAATTGAGATATATGAGTTGTAAAACTTGGAGTGCATGATCATGCACTAGCTAAAATTTCAAATATACTCAATCTATAGTATTTTGAGCATAACTCATAAAATAATGAACCAAATTGTATGATCTTGGTATTATTAGAAACTGGAAACATAAGGTAACAATTGTTTAGAAGGAAGTGTTGTCTAAAAACTTCGTCTTCCTTGTCATAATGATCATGCAAAGTTGACCTGAAAGTGGGTTTTGAGAAAAAAACTGGAATGATTGATGAGTGTGTGAATTCTGGAACATATGGAGAAAAAAAAATTAAATTTTGCATCAGTTTATTCAAGATATATATATACTCAAGAATTTTTCATTGAACATGCATAATACATGATACATTTATAAATATGATTATTCAGTTAAATGAGCCATATAGTAAATATGAAAATGTATTTGTTTGCATATAAAAGAGCAAGTAAAACGACCGCTTAGCGAAAGGGAGCAATTGTGAGTAACCTAAGATTGTCTCACCTTGAATTGTTTTGTCTAATACTGAATTGAATTTGATATTGATGAATGTGTAATGAATTGTGTACTGAATTTCGGGCATGAAATGTCTGAGGAGTTTTGATGCATGATTAAAACATTGAAAGTGCTACTTGAATGTGAATGAGATTGACTACATGGTTCTCAACTTTAATGTTTCATGCCAAACTTAGTCCAATTATTATTGTGAACAAGAACATGAATGCAAATGTAATTGATCAAATGTGATGACTGAAATTGAGGAATGCATTTCATTCTAATGCATGAAATATAAAGGCAGTAGTGACTAATGTCACCAGTGAAAACAAGTTTAAAGCTCAGACATTCGTGATTAGAGCCTAAGGCCCAATGTGTACAAAGAGCTTTGTATCCCCAACAGATAAGGGACAATATGAAAGAGCCATCTATCTATAACTAATACAGGATAGTGAAAAAGGCATACAGTCAAAGCAATGAAATAAATGAAATCAAGTCTCATAACATTGCATACACATATGATCTAAATAAATTGAATGATTGCAATGTTTTGAGAACTTTGTGTATGAAATATGTGATAATTTGTCAATGCGTATGTTCTGCAAAATTGTACTGAAATGATGAAATGTTTGAATTTTGTTTTTGACAAATGTGATCAGGTGTTATGTGATATTACTTGACAAAAATCAAGTTGATGAATTACATGATAACATTATTTGTTTTGTGTTCTATGAAAAGAGTGAACTATCGAGGATGGTTACTTTGCTGAGTTTGTAAAACTCACCAAAATTACAACTTTGACAATTTTAGGTTTGAGAGAGCAATGACCTAGCTTATAAGACTGCATAGAAGCGATTTTGTTTAACTTGTAGATATTAAATATGGCTCAAAGGTCAGTCAGCTAGGACTGAAGGAATAGTTTGTGTTATCTTTTGTGATTCCTCATTTATGTAGCATACTGTGTAGATTGAGTTGTTAATGTTCATAGGATGATGTTATGTAAATATGGATGTTGAACATAATGCTACGATGTAACTTATAATTTATAATATAAAATGAGGAAATTTTGGCTTTTAGAATAATGTGTAATTTATGACTTAGCTCATGATGTTGGAACCCGATCCGAGAGTCGGATCCCAACCGGAAGACGAAAAACAAAATCGAAAAGAACGGAGTTCTTAACGAATTCGAAGCAGAACGAAACGGAAGCAAATTAATCGGCACGCAAAAACCAAGTATCGGACACGGAATTCAAATTCCGAAACAAAAATATAAGCAACAACGGATCCGACATCCAAACACAATTATGAAACAACTATGCGAGATGCATTGAAAATCTAGACTAAGACATTCCAAAATCGGTATAATTTTTTTTCCTCTTATTCATTCCTTTTCTCTTTAATCAATCCCATTCAAATCATAACCATTCCATACAATTCCCTTTTTAGGAAACTATTCCTTATGCAATTCTCAATTTACTTAATTCTTATTAATCATCTTCTTATACATCCATATCCATAGTCAAACTCACTTTTTAA
>JANZLF010000006.1:33125622-33139244 GCA_026546835.1 Erythroxylum foetidum | reverse complement strand
AATTTATAACTGTAATATAAAAATATAATAATAATAATAATAATAATAAGCTAACGTTAAATTTCCTATTAGTATGAATAATATAGGGAGCTATATCATATTAGTATTTTTTAATATAATATGTATGAATTTTATTATTTAATAAATTAAAAAATCTATAATTATAGTACAACACATATACGATATATAGTAATTATAGACTAAAAATATTAATTTGATGTGACTCTTTATATTTAAAAACTTAATATTATGATTTTTTAAATGTAAACTAATATTATAAAATTAAATAAAATTAAAAAATTTAATTAACTCCTTTATTATATTCCTTAGGCAAATAGCTAACTTCAAAAGCTCTTCTTATGGAACTTTTAGAAATCAGCTTATTGGGGTTAAATAAGCTAACCAATAAATTATTCATGTCAGTTACTTTTTAAGACGACGAAAAAGTTAACTTTTAGTAAATAAACTTAAAAAAAAGCTTATAAGCTATTTGTCAAATAACTCCGGCATGTACTCTTCTAAGTTCTAACTTTCTTGTATTATGATTTGCTTCCAGATAGCAGAAAGGAAGACTGAACTGGCAAAACTTGAAACTATTGATTCGGGAAAGCCGTATGCTGAAGCTGTGCTAGACATAGTATGCCCTTTGACATTAGGCAATCATTTCATTTGTTTGCTTTTCTGCATTATCTCACATGTGCTTTTATTTTCTTCAGGAAGATGTTTCTGTATGCTTTGAGTTCTATGCTGGCCTTGCTGAAGGTTTAGATACAAAACAAAAAACTCCAATTTCCCTTCCCTATCCAGGATTCAACAGCTATGTTCTTAAAGAACCTCTTGGGGTTGTTGGACTGATTACACCATGGTAACTGCTAGGCTTTATTAAGTTTTCGCACTATGTTCTTCGAGTTCATTTTTTGATTTTCAGGTTTTCATTGTCGAGAATCTCCTACATTAGCTATTAGTAATCCTTAGCTTTCTACATCAGGATATATTCTTTAATCTAGTTTTATACGGCTTCTTCAAATTGATGAAGACCTAGTTTGCGTGCTTGTTAATTTTAGAGTGACAATGTTGATGTGTGATTTTCCTTGCAACTGTGATATTTAATTGCTGATGATTTTTCCTGTAAAAACTTTTAACAATTTGTCGCTGACTAGAAATTCATTAGCTATGAAACTAAAATTTATTACATTTATGTTGATTCAAGGAATTACCCGCTTTTGATGGCGACATGGAAAGTTGCCCCTGCCCTGGCTGCAGGGTGCACTGCAATACTGAAGATGTCTGAATTGGCATCTGTGTACGTCCTCCATCATGTTGCCTCTGTTTTAGTTCCATGAAGCCTACTTTATAATGGCTACATAATTCTTCATTGCAGGACCTGTTTAGAATTGGCTGAAGTCTGTAGGGAGGTTGGTCTTCCTCCTGGTGTCCTTAATATTCTATCCGGACTGGGCAATGAAGCAGGTGCTCCGTTGGTTTCTCATCCAAATGTTGATAAGGTTCAGCCTCTGTTGTCATGTTCTCTGAACAATTGACATGCTAAATTTTGTCTTTCGTAATTTGGTCAATACAGCTGCATGTTGTAATTCTATCATGTTCATTTATGACAGATTGCGTTTACTGGAAGCGCAGTAACAGGGAGCAATATAATGGCAAGTGCAGCTAAATTGATCAAGGTTTGTCGATTATTTTTCTGTTTTCTCTGCCTTACCTTTTTTCCCCTTAAAGTTAATCTCATTCTTTGCCTTTCTGCAGCCTGTCTCGATGGAACTTGGTGGGAAAAGCCCACTTATTGTGTTTGAGGATGTTGATATTGAAAAGGGTTAGTACATTTTTTAATTTTGGAGTGCTATTGTTCTTCGTGGCTTGATGTTTCTTTTCCTGAACTATGCACAGAAACATTTGGAATTTGAGATTCCGTTGTTTGGGGGAAGTGTGCATATGACTTCCTACTTAGTGCTAATATTTTTAATCATGTGAATCAACAGCTGTGGAATGGTCCATTTTTGGTTGCTTTTGGACAAATGGTCAAATGTGCAGTGCAACATCTCGTCTTCTTTTACATGTACGTATGATCAGTATAGACTGCTTGTGCTTTATCCATCCGTATCCACCTATTAGTTGATCCCACCCTATTGGTGCAATGTATATGTTATTTGGCTTCACAACTTATGAGAAAATACATTGACTTCAATGACAGGAAAGCATCGCAACAGAATTTCTGGATAGGCTGGTGCAATGGGCCAAAAACATCAAAATTTCAGATCCCTTAGAAGAAGATTCCAAGCTCGGCCCTGTTATTAGTAAATCTCAGGTAGAGTTATGTAAGGATTCTGAATGTTCTATGGTGATGCTTTATAATGGTCTGACGCCTCTGCTGTTATAAGGTCACTTTTTGACATTTTGAATTGTGAACTTGAGGAAACATTTTTTTTTTTTTGACATAGTTCACGATTTATCTGCCAACGACATGAGTTTTGGAACTAATGATATCTATTCACCGGACTTTAACTTATCCTGACGCTGAATATGTAATGCTGGTGATTTACTTCAATGCTGCAGTACAACAAAATACTGAAATTCATTTCCACGGCTAAGAATGAAGGTGCAAGCATATTGCTTGGCGGGTCTCGTCCCAAGGTATTTATAGTTTCTCCATCTCATTCATGTCTCTAACTTAGCCATCTAAATGAGGAAAACAATTGGCAGCATTTGGAGAAGGGATACTTTATTGAACCAACCATCCTTACTGACGTAACTACATCCATGGAGATTTGGAGGGAGGAAGTTTTTGGACCTGTTCTATGCGTCAAAACATTTAGTACCGAAGAAGAAGCCATTGACTTGGCAAATGACAGTCAGTGAGTGATCCCGTTGACGCTTGTCCTTTTTTCGGAGTTGGATTTGTTAACATAAGTTGTCTGGAACCTGACTGTTTCACTTTCCAGGATAGTGTTTTTGTTGTTCTCCAGCTAACTTTTACGTCAATATTTTTTCACATGCTTTGAGCATGCCGTTTTTGTATCCTACAGTGATTCATACTTACATGCTTTTCATGTTCCACAGCTACGGTCTAGGTGCTGCTGTGATATCAAATGATCTCGAAAGGTGTGATCGTGTTAGCAAGGTGAGGCTTCAGATAGCAACTATCATGTCATATGGTTGTAATTACGTCATTACGGATTGGTATTTTCCTATGTTCCCCTTGTGCAGGCTTTCAGGTCAGGTATTGTGTGGATAAATTGCTCACAGCCATGCTTCTGTCATGCTCCATGGGGAGGCATCAAACGAAGTGGCTTTGGCCGCGAGTTGGGAGAATGGTATGGTCCTAATCGCCTAATCAACTTACTTCATCTCAGATTTAGTTTGATAAGTGATTCTATCTGCTCGATCTCCTTGTAACAGGGGACTTGAAAATTACATAAACGTGAAGCAGGTGACTCAGTATACATCTGGTGATCAATGGAATTGGTATCAGCCTCCTGCAAAGCTGTGAGAATCTTTTCTGGAATAACGAACGAGATCTAAGGAAATAAAAAAGCACTGAACTTCTATCATTGTAAAAATGCTGTTGTTAAAGTAGACTGAAATGTTCAGCGGGATTGTTATTGTGTGTTGTTGTTGTTGTTATTATTGAAGTAGACTGAAATAAACTAAAACTCGATGAGTCTATATTTGTTTTCCAGTATGGTTTATCTTTTTCTTAAAAGGTGGGAAAATTTTGGTGCCACTTGTTTGGTCTCCACATGCTCTATATGAAGGAAGTTGCTAAAACCATAGGCATAACATTTCATTCCTCGATCATAGTGGTTATTGTCCTCCATCTAAACTGAATCAAATATATCAGAAAGCTGATCTCACAAAACTTAACATATAAATTGATGCATGCCATCACCACTGATCATCCTTGATATATAAGGACCAACCTTCTAATGCACTACTTATTAGTTAGAACTTCTAAACATAATTAAATTCTCATCAACTATCCTTTGAATGAAAGTCAGAAAATTCCTATTTGATTGGTTAGGTCACCAGATCCAAGAGAGAGCTGTAGCTTGGAAATTGATAACAAACTAGCTACTCAGATCTTTCTTGTAACTTCGAAAAGTCGACTTCACCTTTTTGGGTTCGTAAGAACTAAGTCAAGAGTTCCTTTGAGATCCGGTGTGACCTCACTTCTTAACATTAAAAAACTTGTGAAGCTAATTGGAGTACAAGAGCTCTCATATGCACATGTTGGCTGAAAGAGAGACAACAAACCAGTTGGATCTAAACCATGTTGATGGTCACTTAAGCCTACCTGCCAACAAGGTGTGAGAGTAAATGGCTTAACTTGATCCCCAAGCCAGTGCAGAGCATGTGTCCACCATCACCACCTTACAGTCTCTTTGTCCAGGAAGAATGTCAAGATAAGCACATAATTAAAACATGGAGCTGTTCTGATAGTGGTGTGCAGTCCAGGTTAATTTTGACTCTGAAATTTGGTGTTGCTGGACCAAGTAGTTTGGTGTAATTGATGCGATCAAAAGGATCCTATGTCCTGGACCAAGAGAACTCATACATCTAATCGATTTTGTGGACAACTTAGTGGACTAAAGCCAAACTTGAAAATGGTTTCAGGGTAAGCATCTCAGTAAACAACTGATTTCCAAGACCCTTTTTTTGCAGATGCAACTTAGCGAAAAACGAAGAATAACTAAATGATACGTTTAATTAGAAAAAAATATATTTTCCTGTTCATTATATTTAGGTAAATAAATAAATAAATAGATTACAACTCGGTTTATTTTATTAATCATGAAAAGGTAAAGATTTCGAAAGTTTAGGACGAACTGTAATAACTTAATAGAAAACAATCATAATGTAAGATTCAGAAAAACAACACAAGGACAAAAATCTCAACGACAGGAAAAGGGTAGCAAGGAAGCATCCTCGTTTATACTATATACAGAGTGTACATATAGACAGCAAGAGACAGCAAGCAAGAGAGTGGGGCCACGAACTGAGGCGGTGGGCTCCTACCGGACCGTCCAACTGTAACTGCCCTCTATCTCTCTCCTGGTCGCACAGACAGAGAGTGTACACTACATACAGAAAGCACAGGCGAAAAAGGACAGCGTTTTCGTTGCTTTTGGATATGTGGAAACTTCGCTAGTCTCAAATCTGTCTCTGCTCTATCATCATCTTCTGCTTTATCATTAACCAGGGGCCTCCTCTTTGTTTTCTTCCTTTTACTAACACCCCACCCTCCTTCTCTGTCCGTATCTTAACTTCACTCCTCTCTTATTTACCCTTTTGCCGCGCTTGGTTCAACAACTCTCTTTTTCATCAACTACGATCATAGTGGCTACTGCTCACCTCTCGAGCCACCATAGTGAGTCCATATTGGCTTTCTGGTTGAAAGTTGGCATTGCAATATTTTTGTACAATTTGGGGCACTCTGTCTCTGTCTGTTGTCTGGGATTTAAAGTGCTCTCCTTTGAAGGATTGGTTTGCCCTTCCCAACCCCTGTTTGAAAGAATTTGGGGATTTGGAGATCTGGGATTTGATTGATTGGAGATGGGTAGCCGGGAGGAAAGAGTTGTCGCCGTGATCATGGTCGGTGGACCCACCAAAGGTTTGGACTTGCTCCAAATAATGACTCAAAATGTTCTGTTTGAAACATCTCATTTCTCAATGTCCACTTCACAATTTTCTATTTCCATTCTCCCTTTGAATTTAAGATTTGAAATCAAATGACGAAACCTTCTTACTATCAACTACTGGTATTTCTCAGGCAGTTTAACAGCTTAAAGGTTCAAACTTCATATAAATAGTCCGGTCCCGAATTCTTAATTTTCCAAGTGTTGATGTAATTGTCAAAGTATATCTGTCGACTATGAGAAGTTCGATGTGTGTATCAACTTTTTATTTCAGGGACTCGGTTCCGCCCGTTGTCATTGAATATCCCAAAGCCGCTTTTTCCTTTAGCAGGTCAACCAATGGTTCACCATCCTATGTCTGCTTGTAAACGGGTATCTAATCTTGAAGAACCTGTTTTGATATGTTTTAATGCTTTTAGAAGGTCCGTTGTAGAAGTCAGTAGTTTGCAGTTTGCCTGAGTGATTTTGGGATTGCACTTCTGTTTCAGATTCCAAACTTAGCACAGATTTTTCTTGTTGGTTTCTATGAGGAACGTGAATTCGCATTGTATGTTTCCTCTATTTCCAATGAACTTAAGGTTCCTGTCAGGTAACTAAACGAGTTTCTTGGTTATCGGGTATTTTGGGCAAATTCGTGATGTTCTGTTGAGTATCATATGTTTGCTTAAAGGTATCTGAAGGAAGACAAGCCACACGGTTCAGCAGGCGGCCTTTATAGCTTCAGAGATCTCATCATGGAAGACAATCCGGTGTCTATCTTAACCCATCTCTTATGCTCAATGATGTTGATTCCTGCAATTATAGTGTTTCCTGTTTCCTGTTGCCTTTTGCCTTTTGCGTTGTGTTATTGCAAAATCTGTTGATCCTGAAATGTTGTGCAAATCTTATGTGAGGTCTTTACTTGGTTTGTTGGTAGTGACACTGGATTATCTTGTTGCAGTCTCATATCTTTTTGCTGAATTGCGATGTATGTTGCAGCTTTCCACTCCCAGAAATGCTTGGTAATATTTTCATTGTAGTTAAAATTGAACTCACAGAATTTTTACTTACTTTTCTTTTATTGATTAATGTTTCTTCATATTAACTATGGCCATGTATCAAGCGTCCCTCTTATTGCCATCTCCTAACGTTATTGTCCATGGTTCAGTTGAGTAAATGATTTTTGGTGGAAAGTTGTTATCCTTACATTTTTTAAGACAAAGCCTTAGTTTGTTGTATTTTGTCGATACCATCCAGAGGCACACAGAAGATATGGTGGAATCGGAACTATCCTAGTAATCAAGGTTGGATACATCTTTATTCTTTGGTATACCAAACGGGCTAATCTATGGAGAGCTTATTTTCCTGGTTAACTTATGTCTAAATCTTACTTTCTTAGGTATCTGCTGAGTCAGCCAACCAATTTGGGGAATTGGTAGCAGATCCAACAACCAATGAATTATTGCATTATGCTGAGAAACCTGAAACTTTTGTGAGTTCAGTATTTGGCAATACATCAATATTTTAGTATATGTTTTAGCTGTTAATATTCCACTTGTTATCAGTAATCTGTGTAGATATTTATCTTTTTACATACACATTTTGGTACACATGTTTATATATTTTTGTTCTGCCTTTTGTTGGAATGTAGATCAATGACATTTTACACAAACAAGTAATTGTTTCTTAGCAAAATCCAACTTCGGTTTTTAGAAACAACAGTGTACTGATTTTGAAATCAAATCACTTTAATTTCTTTAAAGCACGTACATTTATATTTATTTATTTTATCTTTTTTAATCCAATGAAAAGTATCAACAGTAACAGCCTTGAACACTGTTAAGTGTTATATTTCACTATCATGTGTCTCACTTTGCTTACTTATTTAATGAATCTCAAGTTATGTTGCAATGCAGGTTAGTGACCTCATAAATTGTGGTGTATATGTATTTACACCAGATATATTTACTGCTATCCAAGATGTCTCTTTTCAAAGGAAAGACAGAGGTCAGTCTAGAATTCTATAGCAGGACAAAATGCGTTGATCGAAGTCAGAAAGTTTCAGGATACTTGAGCCTTTTTTTGGGGTTGGCACCCATTTGTATATATAGACCTATAGCTAGATTTGAGAAAATTTAGTTTAAGCAAGGTTTTGGTTATCCAATTTGAAATCAGGCTTCAACAGCGCATGTTTCAAAATTTTGTCACCTTTTAATTCTTATTGATGTTCTCTCGTTGGTTTTTGCAGCAAATTTGAAACATGTTTCCAGCTTTGAAGCTCTTCAGTCGGCTACAAGGTATGCCTATGCCTTGAGATTCCAAGATTCTCAAGCACCTTCTGTCCTAGGTTTTTAAACTGCATTTAGCTGAACAAGTGTTTTATCTTTTCCTTTTCTTGAACTGTACCATCATTTTTTTCCTGTTCAACAATTTCAAGATGAGAGATTTGAAACATGGTTAGTCATTTAAAAATAAAACTGTGGCTACTACCCACGTTTTTCTCAACCATGTTTGCCATTAGTTCTTCGGAATTTTGAAGACTATATAAATTTTTAGTGCATAATTTTGCATTTTGCAAATCTATAATTATAGGAATAACTTCTAGTCTGTAAGGCAAGAGAGTCATTTCAGGGAACGGGATGTGTGCGAATGGTCTCACTGAAATTGCTAATAAATATGCTAATTTTCTGGGGATCAAGTTTAATAACAAATTTTCTTAGCACTCAAATCGATCAAAATTAGTTAGTCTCTGACAATTTTCTGCGGAAAAACTAATGAGATATGTCTGTTATTTGGGATTGTTTCAACCAACTTTTTGTAAGTTTTTCACCAGGAGCGCTCCAATAGATTTTGTAAGATTAGATCAGGATATCCTGTCACCACTTGCTGGCAAAAAGCAGCTCTATACATACGAAACCATGGACTTCTGGGAACAAATTAAAACGCCCGGGTAAATCAAGCGATTCTGTACCTTATATATACTCTCTCCAATTTATACGTTGTGTGACATTGCCTAAATCAATAACTGCAGGATGTCCCTGAAATGTTCGGGTCTATATCTGGCTCAATTTCGGTTCACCTCTTCTAACCAATTGGCCAGTGGTGATGGTTCCAAGAGTGCCACCATTGTTGGTGATGTTTATATTCATCCGTCAGCTAAAGTACATCCAACTGCTAAGGTAATTTTACATCTCATTTCTGGTGCCAATATGTGAATTCACAGGAGCTATATTTTATTGGACATTTTCCTTGATCCTATAGTTGAGACTTGTTTGTGACCATTTTGAAGAACTATCCTAATTCTTAAGCTATTGTTTAGACGATGGTACTATCACTGCATGGTTGTTTCTGCATCACTTTGCAAGTATTGGAATATTACTTTTTGTTCTATGTTGCTGTAGATGCTGCAAAACAGGAAACATATCATTGGTGTAGAAAAAGTTGGGACTCTTTTCCTGTTTTGTCATTGCAGTTCTTCTTCTTTTCTCGCTTATATAGAGTAATGCTAATTTTCTTGAATGCTGAACAGATTGGTCCCAATGTATCAATATCTGCTAATGCTCGTATTGGACCTGGTGCAAGGCTTATAAGTTGTATCATCCTAGATGATGTTGAAGTCATGGTACAAATTTTAATTAAAGATTCATTCTAATATTGCATTTCTAGTCCTTTTGATTAATATTTCGTCATCTATCAGGAAAATGCAGTTGTTATTCATGCAATTGTTGGCTGGAAGTCCTCAATTGGGAGGTGGTCCCGTGTCCAGGCAAGACAAATGCCTTTTTAACTGTGTCTTTGACAAATAATAGATAATGGTTCCCAACACGGTTTTATAGTGCTCTAGAGTCATTACATTACACAATACTGATTTTAAAATCACAAATGTGGGGGGACTGCTTTTCAACATTTACTTTAGAAACTGTAACTTCGGTGTAGCACCTATAAATACACATGTTTCAAGGTCCAAAGTGAGGTTGTTGAGTCAACCTAGGCTTGGGTCATTACAATACAATTGCTATCTGATTTTCCCTCCTTTCTAATAGCTAATTTATTACCAGTAGCATTAGTTTCATTTCTGCTTTCCCATCCAATGGACAGTAACGTGTTAATTTATTTACACAAACTGGTCACAGGCTGAAGGAGATTACAATGCCAAACTTGGGATCACTATTCTTGGTACTTCACTCACTGCCTTCCCTTGCTTCCTGTAGCTTCTAATGTATCCTTTTTGGGAACAATTCCAGCAGTGTCCTTTTTCACTGTTCTGCAAATTTGATGCAGGTGAAGCTGTGGCTGTTGAGGACGAGGTAGTCGTAGTCAACAGCATTGTTCTTCCAAACAAGACACTCAATGTCAGTGTTCAAGAGGAAATAATCTTGTAGAAATGACTGGATTGCATTCTCTTCCTGTTATTAGTTTGAGGTTGAGTGGATTAATTTTACTTCAGTAAAACTAATACCTCAAATGCTGTATAAACTTGCAAGCTTACATTCCAAAAGTTCAAAAAAAATTCCAATTTGGATGCTTTGAAATAAAGTTAGCTCAATGATACTTCATGATGGTCTCGTTTCAATTGCTGTCTTACATTTCCCAAAGCATTCGTTGAATTTGCTGCGCCTACTTTGTTGTAAGTTATGAATTGCCCAGATAGTTAAGACTGGATTACAGAGTAAGGCTAGGCGAGATTTCTGCTAGTTTGCTTACATCAGCTTGCAGCATCACTAAGGAAGTGAGATCTTAACGTCATTAAACCAATGACGATAGTTAGGGGATGCATCCGCCAAAGGCTAGTCGCTTTGTTTTCGCTGTCATTAAATGCCTGTAGTAGAACAAGTTCCTACGTTTGAGCGTTGACGTTAATCAGGAATAGCAGAGAGATGTAGCATCAGGAGATCTGTATTGGTTTCTTTTCAGTAACTTCACTGTACCATGATTTCCATGCTTCCATGTAATGGACGAAAAGTTCTCTTAAAGCTGCAATTATAATCAGCAACATAAGCTTCGTGTAAGACTATTTGCTCCAATACTTACGACTAGAATATACAAGTAGATGATAAAATGCATCACCTTTTAACCGAGATGTCTAACAGGCAGCAAATGACAATGGGGGCGATTTTGACAAACAAAGAACTGTCTGCCAATCTCAACCGAATGATGAAAATTTTTGATGGAATACTGGTCAATAAAAGCTTGGATGTGCCACTAGTGAGTCAAAATAGATTGATTCACAACAAGATTGCTTGGAAAATTGGGAAACAGAAGCTAACAAACTTTAAGAGATGGGACTACTTTTTCCCAGATGTCATTTTATAACCAATTTCCTATTCTAGTCTCAACTAAAAGGAAATTTTATACGCTTTGTGTAGACTTAGCACTGCTCATTGGATGCTAAAGCATGTGATTACAAACCTTGGTTGTGATATTCAGGGCGGTAAGTGGAGGCAAGACTCTCCAAATCAGGAGTCTGGCTCACTTTCTCCTCAAAGCCATAAACTTTTGGAGCAAAAGGGCCAAACTGGTAAGTGCCTGGGTCTGAATTGCTTGTACCAACTGAAGTTGACAACTGGTCAGCTTTTATTTGGTTCTCCTTTGGATTCTGACACTTCCCCTCGTCTACTAAAGATTCAATTTTGTTTCTTTTGAAACAAATATTTGTAACATCAGTTCCAAATGCCCTTTTGCGAGATTCATGAAGTGGTAAAACGCCCATTGATTGATCTGACTTCCCTTTCAATCCTAACCACCTAAATGCAGGTTTCCTAGTATCTGCTGTGTGGGTCTGCACATCATTTAGTAATTCTCAGAACTTGAATAGTAGTATTGCCTATTACATAGAAGTTTATTGTGAGAGTTGATACTTTTCTTATGTCCTATGATAAAATACCTTTTCGATGAGTTCCATGGAAGACAGCACATTTGCAATGTCATACAGCCGTCTCACTTTTGCTGCAAAATCACAGGAAAAGATGACAATCCAAGAGACAAAAAAGAAGAATATGACAGACCAACAGCTGAGCAAAATAGGACAATTACTTCTCATTACTGAAGAACTCTGAGCATCCCCAAGCAATAATTTTGCGGCATCGTCCAGGGATATCACATCCACCTTAAATAAATTTAATCGCGTTAGGGCATTGAACAAACTCATGGACAATTTGGACGTAACTGATACCCTCAAGTTTTACTCACATTAGCGCAAAGGAAAAGCTTGACAAAATTCTGCGTTAGAAGTCCCAAAGATTTTTCTTTTCTTCTCTCTGTTGAAAGATGAATAAGTTTAGTATAAAACTATGGGGACCGACTGACAATTAAAAGCCCATTTCTTTAAACAGGGGAACCCAATAACTCTTTCAGCCGAAACCCATGAAGATAATCATAATCCATGCATGAAAGAATACAAACTCCAGCATTAAAACTTCTAACTTGCTAAAATAGTTATCATAAACTTGGTATATATCACATAAAATAGTTTTATAAAACAAGATAAAGCAAATGTAGAGAACGTAATATATTTACCAAATCTTGATGTTGTTGATTTAAGAATGCCATTTGGAATTGAAGTGTCGTTCTGGCTTCCTGTGTTAGGATTGCAATCACTGTCATCCTCATCATTATCTTCATTATCCTCATAAGAGATCTTAAATACAAACAGAGAAACAAAATTTTGAATTCACTCAACAAAAGAGATCTTGTGGAAAATAATCCAGTCGTAAAACATACGGAACAATTTAGACCTGATCCTTACTTTTACAGAATTGTTGTTTTTGTTGTCGAAATTACTTGGGTTCTCCCTTAACCCTTCTTCCTGTTAGATTATTAATAAGTCAGAATCATTACTACTTCCAAGGAAAAGCCCAGTTTTCAATACGCTCAACAAAAATTAATAAAATATTAAAATTGACATTTCTCGTTACCTTTAAATCACGTAGAGCTTTAGGGATAGCATCAAATCCCTTCCATGTGTATTGATTCTTGGCTTTTCTAGCAAGAACCTAAAAGCAATGAGGAATAACCACTTAGGAAACTCTCGTAAGAAGATACAAAACCTAGCAAATGGATCGAGAATCTCACTCCAACGCTTTCAAGAACATTGACAATGTCGTAGATCCGCCGCCTCTCAACACCTTAAATTCCCAGAAGAAGAAGAAAAAGTCGTCAAACACAGAAAAATTTGAAGACCACACACGCAAATGATGCATTGTATCAAGAATTAAGGACCTAATTTAGAAGCAGCTTCGTCAAGTCCAATCACTTGAGTTGCACCTCGACTGTACAAGTTCAAGAAACTGCAAAATTAAAGAAAACCCGGATTAGAAATGAAAACGAAAGAAGAAAAGGAGGATAAAGAAATAGAGAAGGAAAGAAAGAGTCTTACTTGGTGCACAAGAGACCAAGGGACTTCTGTTTCCTGCTGTAAGCGTGGTGTCTAGCGGACAATTCAGGGGCTTCCGAAGGAGAAAATAACATCTCTTCTTGAATCCCAAGTGTAACCAGAATGAAGTGTAGAGGATGCGTTTGAAGGAATATATATGAGATCTGTGAGTGAGTGTGATATATAGGTAGAGAGAGAATGTGAAGACCGTTAAAAGAAAAGAAGAGAAAAGAGAAGAGTGAGTGAGGGGATGGCGGGTTTGGAAATTTGAAAGAGAGGGAGAGAAGTTATTTTGTATGTAAATATTTAGCTGTTTTTGAATTCGTTGGGAGGCGCCCTTTTTGTCACTGTCTATTTACCGCTTTGCCCCCACCCTTTCATTTATTAATTATTTCTACTTAGTCATTATTAAGAAACCTACCATCTTTCTAATACAGTAAAACCTCGATAAATGAATATTCGATAAATTAATAACTTCGATTAAATAATAATTTTCTCTGGCCCCGATTTGGGCCAATGAGATAAAATAATAACCTCGCTAAATGTATAAGATAATAATTTTAAAAAAATTCCTTGAGGCCCATTGAAAATATAAAATAATAATTCATTAAATAAGTATAAAA